>JAODAL010039304.1:0-38150 GCA_025379985.1 Phyllomedusa bahiana
TCAAGAGCTGTGGACAGCTTGCACATAGACCGACAGTGCTGGGTGCAAAGAAACTGGCGCCAAGCAAGGTGATGTGCGACCATGGGAGAAATCTCCTTGCTGCCTTTAAGATCGGTAGATGTATGCACATTCCTTGCCTGGCACACGTCATGAACCTGGTTGTGCAGAAATTTCTCAAGCGCTATCCGGGTCTTGACTGTCTGCTGAGGAAGGCTCGAGGTCTTAGCTCACACTTCCGGCATTTGCACCAAAATGGTCAGTTGGGACGATGCCCTTGTCAGCATAACCGTTCTGGTTTGGTATTTTTACTGGAACAAGTGTTAGGCACTCTGCAGCAGGTCCCAGCAATGATGGAGGCGGAGGAGGCAGACACAGAGCCTTACTCGCCGGAGGATGTAGAAGGCCCGACTTTTTCTCAATTGGATCTTCTTTAAGCGGTGGTTCGAGGTTGATGGTGGGTGCAGGGCGGCAATTCAGCTCACAGAGTAGATTGCATGAAGCTAGCCAGGGCTCTGATGATGGTCAAGATGAGGAAGTGGAGGAGGATGAGGAGGCAGGGGTGGACACCACCAATACTGATACCCTTCAGTGGTAAGAGGTTGGCACAGATTATAGGAGAAGGAGGAAGATCTGTTTAGTGCCCCTCGACCCTGAGGCTTGGGGGATCCTGGCAGCATCTCACACATGAGTGTTTGGATGTTACATTACCTACAACATGAGCCACACATCAAGGCAACCCACACAAATTGACAGTAGAATGCAGGATTTTTGAGACAGTGTTCATTGACCAACTCAAGACATTTGTGTCTTCTTCCCATTCTAATGTCATGGTGGAACAATGTCAGCAAAGCGGCAGCAGTAGAACGGCATGTAGCCACAGCAGACAGTGTGGCAGAACCTTACTGGATGACATTTGGCAATCAATTTTTACAACCTCACCAACGCCTGCAATGCAGGGCAGCATTCAGACACACAGAGACCGCCTTAAGACCATGGTCCATGACTACCTGCAGCTCCACATCGATGTTTTTTTGACTTAGTTTGGACCCATTCAACTTCTGGGTGTCCAAACTGGATGAATGACCTGTGCTTGCTTGGCACGCCATAGAAATTTTATCCTACCCAGCCGCTATCATTATCTTAGAACGCACATTTAGCACAGCTGGTGGGATGATAACTGACATCACTGACATAACTGTCATCTTTTCAATTAGCCATTGAAAGGAATTTAGTATTTTAGTCTCTCAATTTTTTTCTGTCACTCTAAGAGGCCAATTTTCTTAACTACGTTGTTCCAAGTGTCCAGTTTACTATTACAGATGGTAATTACAGCTTCTCACCATTTGTAGAGGTTACCCACTGCCATGTTCTCTCTGTCACCAATGGTACTGCTGCCTAATCTTGTTGAACCGGAACCTCACTGTCCCCATTGCCAAATCTTCTTGAACCAGAACCTCACTGTTCCCCATTGCTAAATCTTTTTGATCCGGAACCTCTAGGTAAAACTGTTGGTCATGTACTAGGGATAATAAAGAATTATTTTTGTCTAATTTGTTCATTTAACTTGTTTAACCGCTTACCGACATTTGACATACCCATACGTCAAGGTCGGGTAGGGGTTCCCGCAATTTGACGTATGATCGTCATGGCGATCCTGCGAGCTCACAAGCGGAGCTCGCAAGATCATGATATGGAACCAGCAGTATCTTACTGCTGGCATCATGCTGCATCCCCCGCGGCCGGAGTGAGCTCCGACCGTGGGTGATTAACCCTTCGATGTTGCGACCTCATAGTCGCAACATCGAAGCTGCAGGCAGGAGAAGTGAGCCCCTCCTGCCTGAAATCGGCAGCCTGGATGCTTAATGAAAGCGTTCGGGTTGTCTGGCGACGTCACCATGCCCACAATGCATTGTGGGCATGGTGATTAACGGTCACCCATGGCGACCAGTACACATCAGTAATGCTGTGTGCTGATCTCCTATTGTATGAACGATTTAACGATCGTTCATACAATTCCCGTCTGGGGAAAAGTAAAAAAAAGTGTGAAAAAGTTAAAAAAGAAGTATAAAAAAATAAAACACAAACAAGAAAAATAAAATAAAAACACTTGTAAAATATGTGCAGGTTATTAGATGGTAGTTATTGCGGAGATAGATGAAGTACTAGGCATGTAGTGGAGGTGTGATGCACCAGTGGTAAATAAAGCAGACGACACACTGACTCCAGGGAATCTTCAGGCTTTACTCATGGCACTTTTCTTGTGGATGTTACAAGGTTAGTCCCGTAAGGCACATTATCACTTCAACACTTCTCATATCTCTGGACCCATTGAAACCTTCTCACAATCCACTTTTTATTCCGACCCCAGTCCAGCTTTCAAGGTGCTGGCCCACTGGCGCGATCCCCATCCCGTCATTGGCCCCCTTAAAAAAGCCCATCCCCTTCCCATTTCTCTTAACTAAAACTGTTACCCAGCCGCCCCCAACTTGCTGACAAAAAGACTGATGGCTTTTCCCCCAAAAACTGTCTGCCTGGCCCCCCAGTCCCCCCTTCTCCGCCTGATGGGGGCTGGCATTAAAAGTCCCAACTGTCACTTTCTCTAAACTGTTAACCTTTTCTAAACTGTAGATAAAATAAAAAAAATAAACAAATTGGGTATCGACCTGCTGAGTAAAGCTAGTATATCATTTATACCACATGGTGCCCGCTGTAAAATATAAAAAAACACTATTGGATTTCTTATTTTTTTTAGAATGCCTCCAAAAAAAACCTTAATAAAAAGTGATCAAAGCATCATATGACCCCCATAATGGTACCAATAAAAACATCAACTCATCCTGTAAAAAGCAAGCCCATAATCAGCTCCATATACAGAAAAATAAAAAAGTTATGGCTGTCAAATTATGACAAAAATAAAAATGCAATTTTTTATGAACGCATTTTTATTTGGGAAAAGTAATAAAAATAAAAAAAAAACAAATTTTAAAAATTTAAAAATTTCAATTGTCCAATCCACATAGTAAAGTTATACTGTCATTTAGCCCATGCACTGTGAAAATGAAGCCCAAAAAACAATGGAACTGCTTTTTTTCCCCCCATTTGCATGGCCCAATGCTAAAACTATGGAACACTTGTGCACCCCAAAATGCACAAAACACCTAGATGAAAAACCTTCGGAAAAAGTTTCACCTTTTTGGTATTTGGGGCCTTTGAAATGTGACCGGCCCCCAAAATTGGTACCAAAACCCAAATAGCCTCAACCTGTATCCCTTTTGCCATGCCCCCCAAAAAGCAGTTTACACCCACATGTGGGGTTTTGCTGAATTGGAAGAAATACGAACACAATTTGTGATGCCGTTTTTCCGGGATTCCTTGTAAAATAAAACTTTTTCAGAAAAATTGAGATTTTGGAAAAAAAAATTTTTTTTCTTTCAAGCCTAACGCTAAAAGAAATTGTGAAACATTTTGGGGGGGTGATATACTACTGCACCCCTGGATATTTTCCCTTTAAAGGGGGTGTATTTTCCAATATTTTTTTTTTTTTTTTAAAGGGAGTTTATTAAGTGTTAGTACCTTAGGATGTCCGCAAACCTGAAATGGCGCCTAAATAAAATCATAATGAAAATGAGAACCCAGATTCCGATAGGCGCTCCTCCTATTCTGGGGTTTGTGGATGAACCACGTAGCGCACTAGGGCCACATATGGTATATCTCTGAAAACGGCAGAATCTGGGGAACTGATGATGAGTTGCTTTATGGTCACATCTACTGTTCCCTAAAAACGAATAAAATTAAAAATCTGCAAAAAAATAAATACATTGGGGGCGTGGCTTGACCTAGTGGAAAGAGGGGAAAAAAGGACATTAGAGAAGCTCCCGGGGGGAATCAAAAAAAGCAAGATCAAAAAACCCCAAAGGACGGATTCTAAGACCTGCAGACTGTCTCCCTGAGAACCCTGGGCACCCCGTTCATACAAAGGGCCGCCAAAAGGGAAAACCCCGGCGGGCGTTTCCCACAACTTCAGGAGGAGAATAATCTGAGCGTGCACTGCTTCCCCTCCCGCCATCTTACCTCAAAGATGGTCGTCTGCCTGGGCGAGAGCTGAGAGGAGACGGCGTCGGTGTCGGGCGACGTTTGCTTTTCCGGACCTGTTTAGGGGTTTGTGGGAGAAAGCCCCGGAGTCCCCTGAAGTGCAAGTCCCACGCTGTTCGGGCACGGAGAAGAGGCTCCTGGTGGCGCCGCGCCTCGCAGCCGCCATCTTGCCTCCGCAGTGACCGGTGGATGGAACCAATTCCAGGGTGAAAACCCCGGGCGGCCACATTGGCTTTTAAGTACCCAAAACCAAAAGGGGCCCAAAGGGGAAAAAGGGACTCGGGTTTTTTTGGAGGGGTTCACAAAAACGCTGTACCCTGCTACCTCAGCACCGGTCTTTTTTTTGGCGCCACCCGCCATTTTGGAAGTCAGTCTCCCTCATCTCCAGTATACTGAGTGCTGAACAGGCTCCCTCACCTCTGCTATCTGTGGCCGGCAGGCATATAATGATTCTGCTTGTGGAGCCCCTGTGACTGCAACTCCCATCTAGCTCAGGTCCCCATTAAAACGAAACAAAAGGTGGGTGGGCCCCCCACCCTTACTGTGACTGTGATTGGGGCTAAAAAAGGCTGTTTGGGGCCCTCCCCCAAATTTTCCCCCAGTCTGAAAAGCCCTGTTAAGGGGATCAATTGCTCACAGAATTTAGGTCTCGCATAATAAGACCTGGGAGCCTCAAAGGGGCCTCAGAACACCTCCTGGCCCATACTCCTTAATTTTAGTTGACAAACAGGAGAACCCGTCTCCATTATTCAAAATCAACTGTGGACATCTCTTTTCTTGTAATTAGTTTGCCAAGCTGAGGGCCACCAGAAAGAAGTGCTCTGTATACAGATCACCAAAAAGGAACACACCCTGTTTTTTCCAACGAGGTTTTTCTGTGAAACGCCCCCACCATAAATTTCCGGGTTTGGTCAACCCGGACACAAAAAAAGAAGTTTACCAGCCCCTTCTGGGATTTTCATATCTATCTAAATTTACTTTATCCGACCTTCTTAACACAGCTAACTACTTTTACCAAATTTGGGCGGGCCCTTTCGAAAGAAACGAAAAACCCAAAAAATGACTAAATTTTTTTTAAAAAATCCAAAAACCCCAGGAAAAGGGGGGTTTCGAAATCCCTTTTCGGTCACTTCACCTCCCCTCCCCCCCCCCAAAAAATCTGTTGATATGCAGGCAACTTAGAAATTACTGAAAAAAACCCTACACGCCTTTTTCTCCCCCTTTCGGGAAAAAAACCTTGCAAGGGATTTAGCCCGGGAGGGTTTGACCCGAGTTCGGGGCAGATATTAAAAACCTTTTTTGGAAAGGAAACGGAACTGCCCGAACAAAAGGGATGGAAAAATTTTCAAAACCCTCACAATTTTTCTCTTTGACGCTAATGCCCCCTTTTAAAGGAGGAGACCCAACCGTCTTTCTGCAAAAGTCCTAAAACCTGAAAGACCGATCCAGAAAAAAAAACCGTTCAAATTGAGGGGATTTCCCGGGGAGGTACACTCAAAAATTGTTCCAAAAAATTTTTATTTGATTTCATGGCCGCTTTTGTTCCCCTTGACCCTAAAATCGGGGCCCTTTACAGTGGCCCAAATTCACAGATTTCCCCAAACCGAAACATTCCGGGCCAGCGGTTTAACCCGAAAATGTTTTCCCAAAATACATTTTTTTTCGGACCAAGGAGAATTTTCTGAAGTCTATCCGTTCCTTTTCCGACCTCCCAGACAAGTTCAGAAATATCTCCTTATATCCAGATCTCTCGGCGGGCACAATGTCCAAAAGAAGAGAGTTTGCCCTGTTCACAAGAATCTTGAGAGATAACAACATACCCAAATCAGGGGGAATTTCCCCATTAAAAATTTAATCATTTCTAAAGACAGCACTACATTGACCTGCCTCACTCCCTCCTCAGTCAAGGAACTTCTAATGTCATGGGACTTGCTATCTACACCAGTTCAATCCCCAGCGGTGAAGAGAAGAGATAGAAAGAACCATTTCGCCGATTTGGGGCGGAGAAGTCTCGCCCCGAAACAAAATAAAAACCAAAAAACCTAAACCCCTTATACTATCCCCTTCCCCAAGATTCCCTTGGGTTGTTTTAAAAGCGCTAAAGTCCCCGAGAGTTCATTTAAAATTTACCCTTTTTTCTAGTGGGTTACCTTCACGGACTACCCCCCCTCGCTGATCTTCCTCTTGAAGGAAGTTTATACATCAACCTTTTGCTCTGATATTTTAATACTACTGTACATAGGTTTTATTGTTCTTTGATGTTATGTTGTACTGTTTTGGAGCAATGTTTATAGTTTTGGGCCCAAATCTGTCAGGGCTTTTGGAATTTTTTGATTAAAATTCATCCTTTTAATTCCCCGCAAAAAGGAAAAAAAGGGGGGGGTTTCTTTAACCCCCCAATCTTCCAACTAAAAATTTCCCAAATCCCAAGTTCACCATGGGTATGAAATTTATATTCTTAAATGCCAACGGGCCCCAAATTTTTCTAAAAAAAACCCTCAATTGTGGGGAGAAGCCAGGCAATCTAAAAGTGACATTCTATGTGTCCAAGAAACTCATTTGAAAAAACACAAAAACCAAAAAAAAAAATTAAAAAAAAAAACAAAAGGGTTCCCCCCCCCCTATTATTTTTTCTCATTTTTGGGCAGTTAAAAAGGGGGCGGGGGGCTATGCTAATTCCCAAAGATCTTAAAAACGCCCTTTTGTTAAATCCCCCCAAAATTCCCTGAGTACAGGACCTCAAATTATACCCTTAATTTTTCTGGATTAAAATTCCGGGGGTTAACCCGGGTTTAAACCCCCGTTGGCCCCCCAAATTAAGCAAAACCTTTGTTTTCCCAAAATTTGGGAAAAAAGGCCCCCCAAAAAAAAATTAATTTCCCAAAACTTTTTTATTTTTCCCTTTTTTTAGGGGGACATTTCTGCTCACCAGAAAAAAATCTATTCTTGAGTGTGTTTTTTGAAGCAGAGAAATTGGGAGCCCGTTTCTGAGGGGATGATGATAACTCCATGGGGCCCTGGAGGTTCTCTTCCCCCCCAATTTGGGTTTTTAAGTTCCGGTGCGTACCTTGAACATCCAGATGACCTGTCCATTTGCTTATCATTGACTGGGAAGAAGAGTTGGCATTTTCTTTCTCGTGGCAGGGTGGTTTTTACACCTTCTTCTCAGTTGTAAAACAAATCTAAAAGCACTTTAAACCCCTTAGAACTCATTAAAAAAATATACCTATTATGGTAATTGAGCCCTATACTCCTAGCACATTTTTCCCCCATAACAAAACCCGATTGTTTTTGGGGGGGGGATGTTGGGGAAAGAAGGCACGCTACTACATATGTGGTGGACTTGTCCGATAATTCAAAAGCTTTGTGAAAGAGTAAATTCTTTATTCAAAGAGGTAATCCCCATAAAATTTCAACTGGATGCCAAGCTAGCGATTCTTGATCTTTTCGTGCAAGACTTCCCCACTCAATTTAGAACTGTTATACAACATATCCTCATTGCAGCCAGACTCTCAATAGCCCTTCACTGGAAAGCCACACTCCTCCCAACCTTAGAAGAAGTGATAGATATGGTTAATTTCCGCTATAGATGCGAAACATCTCTCTCAATACCTCCACACCTAGTCTCCAAAGTAATGGTTAAGTGGGAATCTTGGAGGAGTTCGAAACATTTTAAAGCTTCCTGACTATGATCTTTCCCTGACTTTTGTCGGATTTAAGGTTGATTTCTCCCTAGTTCTCGTACCTATGCCTGCTGTTACCAGAAATAATCGTGTATGCCAGATACCTTTCTCTCCTAATGTATTTCATTGAAACTTTGAGAATGTAATTTTCTGTTTCTCTTGTGATGACCATGACAGTCAGTTCTATAAGTTTACTGTTTGAGTTGACAAATATTGAAATGTTTGAACTTTGTTATCGAACTTTTTACGTCACTTTCATTCTCTGTTTGTATGTTGTCCTGTTTTAAAGCTTCCAATAAAAATCTATTGGTTTAAAAAAATTTAAATAAATTTTTAAATTTCACCTCCACTTTGCTTTAATTTCTGTGAAATCTATTTGCCAAATTTTCTTGAAAATGTGAAAAATGACTACTAAATTTCTAAGCCCCCTAATGTGGTAAAAAAAAAAAATAACATTTCAAAAATTATGCCAACCTACAGTAGATATATGGTAGATGCTAGTTATAAACTATTTTGAGTGGAATAACGATCTGCCTTACACACAGAAATTTTTGAACTTTGAAAATTGCTTTTTCCAAATTTTCATGATCTTTTGATATTTTTCACAAATAAACACGGATTCTTTGGAGCAAAATTTCTTACTAACTTAAAGCACAATGTGTCACGAGAAAACAGTCTCTGAATCACTTGGATAGGTAAAAGTGTCAAAAAGTTATTCTCACATAAAGTGACACGTCAGATTTTAAAACCGGGGCTCTATCAGGAAGGCCAAAACTGGCTCCAGCGGTAAGGGGTTAAAATATCATAAACAGCCCCATAGTGCAAGCCATACAGTATTCACTATAACAGTGCAAACCATACAATTCAACCCATAACAGTGCCAGCCATACAATTTACACCATGACAGTGCCCTCCTTAACAGTGCCAGCCATAACAGTGGAATGTGGCTGTCAAAGTATGAATATTATTTTATTAGGTTTTAGGACAGAGACAAAGCAAATCTGTGTTCTGATGGCTGAGGGCCCCACAGAAAGGCACATGAGCCGCATGTGGCCACTGAGCTGCATATTGTGTGTCTAGTCGTATAATGTTGTACCATGTCAGCTATAGAAAGCAGTAGAAGTGTGAAGACATCTGGTAATACCATTTAGAAGCAAAGTGATTTACACTATATTTAATAAATATATTGTACTAATCTATACAGTTGAATTAATGTTCCTTTTATTAGTAGAAATCCTCCAAAAATACCCAAACTATATATGTATGTTTTTAATATATACATATTAAAAACATACAAATTAAAACAAAAATAGTCCTTTGTTTTGTAACTATAGTTATACATTTTGGTATAACCTGTCAGACAGAAAAGAAGTGAGACTATTATCAATGGTGATCTAAGCAGGGAATGCAAAAAACATGGAGGCCTGTATGAACATGTATCTGAGACATATCTAGAAAAACATATATTGGAAAAACTAGCATTGACAGTATTGAGTTTGTGAAGCAAAATTTATTGTGATAAGTTTTTCTTGGTCTATTGGAATAGTCCTCCTGGCTATTCACTCTCATTTGTTCCTGCCACTTTGCTACTAAAGCATCTTCACTATCTGTTCTTGCTGCTCATTCTTCAGCTTCCATACTCTGGAGAGTCTGTAAATCTGGTTAACTCCATATAGATATACATGGGCCATCATTTGTACAGATGTCAAATGTAATATGGCAGATTGCCCATCTCTAGCTTAAGCTTTAATACCGATTTTAGGTTACCGTAATTTTTCAGAAAAGATCTATAATGATAAAGTTTTACATAATGTATAGTATATAGTCTTCTTATAAAGTAAGAATTATAAAGTCTTGCTTTTATTATCAGTTTTATATTTAATTAACTATTTAAAAGTATGTTCTGGAAACAATAGACTAGTATTATATGATATCCAGGACAAACTGATTTTAATTTTTTTTACTTTGTCTCACGGTTTCTTGACATCTACTTTTCTTTAACATACCTGTATGGTGTCTTGGTTTTTGTGGAATGCGTTACATTTTTCATTGTTTCCACTTTTAAATACGAACAAATGTTGAGATTTTATTAGTTTTCTCTTTTATTTTTTACTTTAATTAATTGTTTTCCATTTTGTTCCAACTGGGGGCTTTTACAGATAATTTTGTTCTTTTAAGAATAGAGCACTATCATACACAGGTGTTCCAGTGTGTAATTACCTGTCATTTAAAACTGACAGGCACATATCAGATCTGGGTATGCATCTAGTGAGGACAGCCCTGGGATATTTTGTAGCCACCAGTGAATCCTATTGACAATTCAACTACACCTAGCATCATTGACTGTGTGGTGACAATGCATAGTTAGTAATGTAAAAGTCATAGGTATTTTTAATTCCTCCCTGTTCCACTCAGAGCCATTCTAGAAAGGCCCAAAAATACTGATTTTGATTTTTAAAAGAAATTAACACTAACTTTTCCGGTTTTGTGGTCTGGTTCATGAGTCATTGTAACCTACATAGGCATTTTGTGAATAAGTCAAATATTTAAATGAGTCAATAAGACTGATAAAACATTAAGAGAAACATAAAAAAACTGTAATAATTAGCAATCAATATGGATGTTGAGCCACTAACTTGTGTTAGCTAATGGCAACTTCACTGGATCACTGTAAAAAGTTTGACCAACCATAGACAATCACATTGTCTGCTTACTCTTGTCTGTAGAATCATGGTGCTCAAAACAAAAAATTATTTGGGCCCTAGATCTGGTCCCTTTCACTATAATTTACCATTTGCGGCTCCACTATCTCCTGTAAACAGCATGCATGGGACCTTTTTTCTCAGGATCAGTGTTGGTCCCATTAGTTGGACTCCCACAGATTAAACATTTATGGAAAAATTTATAAACAGAAAGGATTTAAGAATAATAATTAGTGTTGAGCGATTATTATCGACAAAGTTGAAATCGACACGTTTTTTATGGTGATCAGATATTTTCGATCATAAGATAATTTAGGTGAAAATCTGCGCATAATCTATTAATATCGCGCCATTTTCAGCGCTTCCGGTCATTTGGCGGCCAGCAAATCAGCTTAGAGAATAGAGCAGGGTGAGCTGGGTATGTGACGTCATGACTGGGATGTGTATGGTTGCGATTGGCTGGAAAAATCACATTACCTCGTTTTACATAGAACAGCCCTTCCTGTTCAGCCTCCGTGTTGTCCCGTTATCATTTAAAACAGGACGTGTGCTCGGTCTCTATCAAAACAGCTCAGCGAAACTGTTTTTATTGTTCACACAGGACAACTTAGTTTTAGCTGTGAACATTAGAACTTTAGAACTTAGGCAGATAAGAGATTTCAAGATTTAGTTACTAGGCTGAGAATTTTAAAGGAGCATCACCGCTGTACAGCCGCGGGGGGGAGGGGGGGGAGGGGGGGAGGCCCGCGGCCTAACACAGACAGACTCTTTAATGGAGAGTGGATATTGTGCAGCCCAGACTGTGTTTAGACCCTGCATTGCAATGGGTTTTTATTAACACTTTTCACTTTTTGGCCAGTTTTTTTTGGTGAATAAAATTTTTTTGGGTCACCGCTAAATGGGATACAGATCTTTTCTAGTAACGCAGGTGTAGAATAGGTGAAAAACTCAACTTTATTATCCGTTACATTTCAATGTTTTTTCAGGGGGTTTTTTTATTTTGGGCGATCCAGCTTTGTTCATAGGCCACCTTCACTTAAATTTGAATACAGCAATTTTGTTCACCGCGGGTGTTTTGAAAGTGAAAAAATACCTTTTATTTCCGAATACATTCAATAGGTCCAGGACCTCTCAAACCGGGCCTTTTTTTGAGCAAACCTCTGATTTACCCATTTAGTCATATCCGCCTTTGCCGAAAAAAGCATATAAGCAAGAATCTTATTTTTAACCCCACCAACATGTCTAGTCACATGAGCAAAGCATGAGTTAAAGGAGGGAACACTTGTCCAAAAAAGGCCACACCGATGCCGGGGTTCCATCCACTGTCCACCCTCTGTTTCCCCCCCTCCTCCTCTGCCACCACCAATTTCCCCCACTGCCCATGTCTCTCAGGTCATGATCGGATCAGCCTCCCTTTCCAAAACCTCCACCGTCGCCCGCCTACCACCAGAGACCCTCCAACCCCCTTCTCCTTCTGCCAGTTTGATACCTGCACGCCCTAAGCAGCCCCGTCCTAGCAGCCAGCCTTCTGTCTTCCAGGTTTGGGACAAAAACACTTTAACCCAAAACCCTCCCAAAGCCAAAGCCTGATGTCGGCATTGCCGGCCTTTTGGCCTTGGAAAAGTTTCCTTTTTTTTCCCTCTGGTGGACACAGATGGGTTCCGCCACTCAGGCCCTTGCTTTCCCCCAAACCAATGCCAAGAGCTTTTTTTTTTTTTCCAGAAAAACCGTCCCGCCCTGTCCAGCCACTGTCATCTAAAATTTCAATGCGTTTCTTTATCTTTGGGCGGGAAAATCCATTTTACCACCGAACAAGGACTGGTTTAACACGGCCAAGGCCCAATCCGTGACGGCCACTGGGAGCTGGGGATGTTCCCCGGTGGTGACGGTGCCTCAGGGTCGGCTCACGCTCTCAAAAACCCCAGGGATGGTGCAGGGGTCTTTCCCCCCCAAGGGCCCCTGGTGGCATCACGGGCCCTGAGAAACCAGGCCATGTTGAAATTAATCTGTCTTGGAGACCGTCCACACACAGGTCAGGAGCTGTGGACGGCTCTCCGCAACGAGCCCGAGCGCTGGCTGGGTGCCAAGAACCTTGTGCCAGGCAAGGTGGTGTGCGATAACGGTCGAAATCTGCTGGCCGCCCTTAAGATTGGTAGGCTGGAGCACATCCCTTGCCTGGCACATGTCATGAACCTCGTCGTCCAGAAATTTCTAAAGCGCTACCCGGGTCTGGACTGCCTGCTGAGGAAGGCTCGAGGTCTGAGTTCGCACTTCCGCCGTTCGCACCCTGCTTCGTCCTGCCTGGCTGCGTTGCAGCGTCAGCTCGGCCTCCCCGTCAACCGTCTCATTGTTGATGTGGCAGCACGCTGGAATTCCACCCTCCACATGCTCCAGCGATTGTGGCAGAAGCGCAATGGTGAAAGAGCAGGTGAAAGAGCTCTGCACCATCCTTGCGAGTTTTGAAGAAGCCACCAAAATGGTCAGTGCAGACAATGCCCTTGTCAGCATGAGCATTGTGGTGATCTTAGTTCTGGAACGATCGTTGGACACTCTGAAACATCAGGTCCAACCAGCGACGGAGGAGGAGACGGACACAGATGCGGACACGGAGCCTTTCTCTCCATCGAATCCACAAGGCCCGACAGTTTCACAATTTTATCGGTCTTCATTAGGCAGTGGTTTGGGGTCCAGGGCTAGTGCAAGGCGGCGCATCAGCTCTCAGGGTGCATCATCTGAGGCAAGTCAGGGCTGTGTTGAAGCTGTGCTTCAAGGAGGAGGAGGAGGAGGTATTCCTAGACACCGACGTTACCGACGTCCCTGCCTTGGAAAGAGGTTGGCGCGAATTTGAGGCGGAGGAGGAAGATGAGGAAGATCAGTTTGCTAGTGCCCCTCGACCCAGAGGCTTGGGAAATCAAGGCTCCATCTCTCACATGAGTGCTTGGATGCTCCATTTCCTCCAACATGATCCTCGCATTAAGGCCATCAAAATGAACAACAGTTACTGGGTGGCCACCCTCCTGGATCCCCGTTACAAAACAAAACTCAGCACTTTCCTTCCACCCACCCAAATAGAGAGTAAAATGCAGGAAATGGAGACCTTGCTGATTGATCAACTGGAGACATCTGTTGCATCTGCTTCACGTTCTTCAAATGTCACAGTGGAACAACGTCAGCGACGTGACAGCAGTAGAGTGCCAAGTAGCCATAGCGGCAGCAGCAGCAGCAGGCAATATGGCAGAAGCCTAATGGGTGACCTCTGGCAAACTTTATTTACCACCTCACCAACGCATGTAATGCAGGGCACACATACAACACACAGAGACCAGCTTAAGATCATGGTGCACGACTATCTGCATCTCAACACCGATGTTTTTGGATGTGTTCCGGACCCAATTGACTTCTGGGTATCCAAAATGGATGAATGGCCCGAGCTCGCTGGCCATGCCATAGAGGTGTTGTCCTGCCCACCAGCCAGCGTCATATCTGAGCGGACCTTCAGCACAGCTGGAGGAGTCATTACAGACAAACGCATCCAGCTTTACACAGATAATGTGGATCGGTTGGCTGTCATCAAAATTCATCAGGCATGGATCTCTGATGATGTAGTGGCCCCAATTGCCGAGGTCACCGATTAGTTGGCGGTCTACTTCACATTCCTCTTCAAACAGAAATAGTCCTCTTGATAAATGTTTTTTAAAATGATCGTTTCTCTCTGCAATTTTTATTCTCAGTTCCCAAAAGATCATTTTGCTGGTTTTGCTGTGTGGAGACTGTAAAAGACACCAAGGTTTCATGACAAAACCACATTCCATTTACTCATTTCATCTTTAGAATTTTTTGCATTGTCAAATGGTTTTGGGGTCATGGTGCTGTGAGATACAGCTATAATCTTGTTCCTTTGGAACAGAAATGTGGTTTAAAAAGGGGCATTTCCCCTCCAAATTTAAACAGGGGCGGGAAAGTCATTTTTAAAATTTTTTTTGGGCACTTTTTAATCTGGGGGCTGCAGGTTTTGGGGCTATGCGTGGCCTAGGACAGGGGATAGTCTATTCCAATTTGAAACTAAAATGGGGGGTTGAAAGATTTCCTTTTTCCGGCATTTTTTAAATTTGGGGGGTCATGCGGGTTTGGGGGCTCATCTTTTGCCCAGGACGGGGAAAATTCAAGTCCTGTTCAAACTAAAAGGGGGGGTTCAAAGACCCCTTTTTTTCCCCACACTTTTTAATCTGTGGCTCAAACGGGTTTAATGGTCATATTTGGGGGTACAGAACATGTAAGTCAATTCCATTTCAACTAAAATGGTTTCAAAGACCCTTTTTCCGCACTTTTTAATTCGGGGGGTCATGCAGGTTTGGGGCCATGCTGGGGCCCAGGACAAAAAAGTCTATGCCCATAAAACTAAAAGGGTGGTTGAAAGACCCCTTTTTTCCGGGCATTTTTTAATCTGGGGTCATTCAGTTTTGGGGCTCTGCTGCTTCCCCCAGGACAGGGAAATTCAATGCCCTTCAAGTAAAAAGAGGTTCAAATCATACCCCTTCGGGAATTTTTTAATTTGGGGTATGCAGGTTTAAGGGGCAGGCTGGGGGTACAAAACAAGATAGTAAAGCTGTGACTTTTTTTTCTGTGACTTTTAAACCTAAGTTGTTCCTAAGATGACAATATCCATTTGCTGTTGTGGATGTTAAATTCCCCGCTTCTCCAGCCTTTTGGGTGTAAAAAATGAAGGTGTTTGTTCCCCCCCAAGCTTTAAAAGGTCACGCGATAATCAATACACTATCGGAAAACCTTTGATAAGCGATTCGACTATCGAACCCATCATAGTCGAACTAATCCTAAAACTAGTTTGAGGGTTCTTGGCTTTATGAGGAAACATCGATAGTCGGGACCCCGGCCCTAACGATAAAGAGTTTTTTTCCATGTAGCATCTTAAGGTGAACCCTTAAATTATAAAAAAAATAATTATTACAAAACCAAAAAGGCTGGAGAAAACCCTGAAAATTAACACCAAACAGCAAATGGTACCCTACAACTTGAACACACTTGGTTTAAAAACCAGAAAAAAAACCCCAACTAAAATATCTACACAATTTGGTGAACTTTATCCATGTTCTTTATAGATAGAGCTGTCTGTGTTCGCCCGCGGGGCCCCCCCCCCGCCCCCTCCCCCGGATTTTTACCCCCGGTAGATGTGTTTAAAATTTTTAGCTAATACATAAAATCTTCAAATCTCTAATATAACTAAATTGGAAGGATCACAGCTAATAGCAGAGGTTTCTCTGTGCAGAAATAGACTAATTTCGCTGAGCTGTGTGGCCACAGGCAGAGCGCCGTTCCTTTCCTATGAGACGCTGAGAGACACTGAGGCGAAACAGGAAACGACTGTTCTATGTAAAAACGAGGTCATGTTGATTTTTTCCAGCCAATCGCAACCATACACACCCAGTCATGACGTCGCACACACATTCTCAACCCTGCTCTATTCTATAATCTGATTTGCTGGCCGCCAAAATTAAAGGAAGCGCCGAAAAAGGCGCGATGTTAATAGATGATGCTCAGTTTTTAAAACCTTAATTATCGAATGATCTGGAAAATTCGATCACCATAAAAACCTTGCCGATTTCAACTTTGTCGATAAAAATCGCTCAACACTACTCATCACTAATAATAATCTTTAGTTATATAGCACCAACATATTCTGCAGCACTTTACAATTTAAAGGGTAAAAGTACAGACAAAAACAAACATAATACAGAAAAAGCTACTTACAAGGTGTGAGGGCGCTGCTTGCAAGAGCTTACAATCTATAAAGCTGTTTGGGTGAAATGAAAGGTGGGAAGTGCTTGTTTTGCACAATGGTCCAGCCATGTTTCATATATATGAAGTAGAACATTAAAAATATTAAAAAAAATAAATAATAATGTACAATACTTACCACTCTGGTCTGTGATTACAACCACTGTGTATTTTTATAGGTCACTGAAACTCGTACCGGACCACTGGGGTGTAGCAGCTATGACAATCTCGATTCAGTCAGCTCGGTGCTGTTGCAGAGCACAGAAAGCAAACTCCATCTTCAGGGTGAGTATTCAGTCATACACATGTGGAAACACATATGGTAAATTATTTTATGTATACATATACAGTTAGGTCCACATATATTTGAACACTAACATCAATTTTATTTATTTACATGATTACTGAAACATATTCAAGTTATAGATATATAATGGACATAAAGTCCAGACTTTCAGCTTTCATTTGAGGGTATCCACATTAAAATTGGATGAAGGGTTTAGGAGTTTCAGCTCCTTGACATGTGCCACCTGTTTTAAAGGGACCAAAAGTAATTGGACAAATTAAATAATTGTAAAAAACAATGTTAATTTCTGATGCTTGGTTAAAAACCCTTTGCTGGCAATGATTGCCTGAAGTCTTGAACTCATGGACATCACCAGACGCTGTGTTTCTTCTTTTTAATGCTCTGTCAGGACTTTACTGCAGCCGTTTTCACTTGCTGTTTGTCTGTGGGCCTTTCTGTCTGAAGTTAGTCTTTAACAAGTGAAATGCATGCTCAAATGCATGAGATCAGGTGAATGACTTGGCCATTCAAGAATATTCCACTTCTTTGCTTTAATAAACTCATGGGTTGCTTTTGCTTTATGTTTTGGGTCATTGTCCATCTGTATTATGAAACAAAGACCAATCAGTTTGGCTGCATTTGGCTGGATTTGGGCACACAGTATGTCTGTGAATACTCTCCAGGATGTAGGTGTATCAATATCCATATCTACCATAAAGAGAAAGCCACTCATAAGCCTCAAGAATAAAAAGGCTAGATTGGACGTTGCTAAAAAACATCCTTTAAATCCCACTTTATGTCCATGTCCATTATATAACTATACTTGGAATATGTTTCAGTAAACAGATACAAAAATCAAAGTTTGTGTCGGTGTCTATATACACATAGTTACCATTTAACATAATTGCATAAGTGTGGTTTTGTTTGTCTAATATGCCCAAGTGGGCTTTGTGGGCAAATAGAAATAACTAAAAGTATAGTGTCCTAGATTAGCATAAAAAAATTATTGCAAGTGGCCCAGATTTAATTGTATAAAATGTATTTAATGTATAAAAAGTTCAATTTTTCTAGCTTGAAAAACTGCATCAATTCTTTATTAAAACTGGTAAATATTTGTATAGCTATGAAGATTGCAACATATGTTACAGAGGAGTTGAGAGCAAATGTCAGGTGCAGCTGTAAATTACTCAAGTTCTAGAAACCAGTCATTTTTAATTTTATCAATTCCTTTGCAAATTCCCAAATTATTAACTTTATCACTCAGGAGATCTGATGAGAAACTGATTAAGTAATACCAGAACTTCACCGCACACATGTTAATATTCTTCTTTTTAGCACAACAAACCCTGCACTAAAGTGTCATGCAAACAACACCATATTATAGAAATATTCTCCCCTAGAAGCAATGCTTGTTTCCCCAGTTGAATTTCATTTGAAGTAAATTATGGCATGCTCCATCAGGTGTTGTACTACAGAAGTATTCTCCACTACAAATACTCTGCAAGCTTCCATATGAAATTCAAGGCATATGGGGGTACAATGACAGCACCCCTTTGGGTGTTGCATTAGGTTTTGTACTATTATTATTGTTCATTTTTAAGCACCATTAATTCCAGGCTGCTGTACAAATTACACCCAAAAGGTTATAAATACATTACATGGGACACTAGAAACAATAAGTACATTTTGTTTGTAAGAATCCATAACATAAACTCTTCTTTGCCAAATTACAGTGCAAACAAGATTTCTAATCACATCCAGATAAACATCTGACAATTCATACAATCTAAACTAACTATAGTTGATTGTATAATGTTGATTAAAATTAACATAATGTTTTCTACATATGTAAAATGCTGTGTACAATCAAATAAAATCAATCATCTTTAGTTGTCACATTTTTGTATATCTTTGTAAATGTAATTCTAATGACGACACAAACATACTCAGCATTATACACCTATAAAATATTTTTCTACATAATAAACAGCAGCCCTATGGTTTAGTGCCAGGATTGAGAATATTTCAAACTTGTTACTGAATATGTCATAAAAACCTTTAAAAAAAAAACAAATTTATTATACTACATTAATAATATATAATATTACAGGCTCTGTGATGTCACAACTTATTTATGACTAGTTTCAGGGAGTTTAATTATCAGTCAGAAGTATCAAAAGTGCACATCAATATGAGTGTGGACAGGCATCCAAAAACTACTGAAAAAAGTAATTGTATAACAGATTTCAAACATTCGTACAGATACAATGCAGAAAAATAGTGAATTCCTAATCAGAACAGGACCCAACACTCTAATTTAACTAGTTGAGTTGCAAGGAAGCCTAATATAGATAAACAATA
Organism: Phyllomedusa bahiana; assembly: GCA_025379985.1. Classification (NCBI taxonomy): domain Eukaryota; kingdom Metazoa; phylum Chordata; class Amphibia; order Anura; family Hylidae; genus Phyllomedusa; species Phyllomedusa bahiana. The sequence continues at coordinate 18,918 of JAODAL010039304.1, forward strand.
CAAATTCTTAACTCTTGGACAAGCCTTTTAAGGATGTTTTTCTTTGTTAACAAGCTAACTTTGAATTTGAGGTTTAATTGGTGGCATGTTTCAGTACAGACATGTGCAACCTCACCATTTTAAGAGTATGTAACAAAAGTGAAAGGATCAAACAACCCAGCATCCGCATATAATAGGTGTAGGCTATCAAGCAGTTAGAGAGGCACTTTGGTGAACAGTTAAAATTTCATATCTTTAATGTAGACATTTTAAAAAAACTTACATGCAAGAATGCAACTGTGATTGTCCATGACATATAGGTCACAACCACCGTAGACGGGATGGCACTAGATCATGCCTGGAATAGTGCAGACCGACCCGTTTCGATATGTAGATATCTTAGTCTTGTAACAAAAGTATTACAATTTGGAATTAAATGGTTACCTAGATCCATGTTACTGAACCAAGAGAAGTATGTGTGGCTCTACTGTTCCTCTATGTGCCATACAGATGTCTTTTTCTGTTGTATTCCGAAAGAATAATGGCAAGTGTGATGGAGCTATTCTTATTAAGATGTATTGCCCCTAAAACAAAATAATTCCATAATACTCAGTATAGCCTCTGGCACATGAGCATGATGCCTAAGATTGAATATCAGTCCTTTAGGTTAAAAGTAAGAACATTTTTTAGAGAAGTATTCGTGCAAAAAAATTTGAAAAAAAGTATATAGAATTGACTATCAAGATATCCAAAATCAATAAGATGATGGAATGAGACAGGGCATGTAGAAAAAAAATTACAGGGACACCATGGACCTAATTTATCAAAACAGTAAAACTGTGTTTGCTGCCCATAGCAACTACTCAGAATTCACCATTTATTTTTTTAACCAGTCTGGAGAAATGAAAGCTGAATTCTGATCAGTTGCTATCAACAACAAAGATAGTCTTACTATTAGACAGTTTTGATAAATTAAGCCCCATGTGTCTAAATAACCAGTTCAGTTTAAGAACATAAAGTCAAAAAGACCTAAAAATGACTGAAAATAATAGCACTGAGATAAAAAAAAATTTATATGTTCAAATTTATTTTTATATGTCAGAAGGTTTAAAGATATACCTTTATATGGAATAACACACTTGTGTAAGGAGGTAAGACTATGGATATGACATCTGTTCAATCAACTAGCTGTGTCTTTTGTATATATTTGTATACATATTTCTGTGATTTACTTTGGATACATTCTCTTTGAAGGTATCCATGCTGACCATAAAGTATATGGACATAGTTTTACAAATTTTTCTATATTTTATCAGCTTCCTAGATGCTAAATTAAGCACATTTCTAGATGGTCTACATTACAAATTTCCTATCGCTTTTCTGTTGTGGGATTTGTGTAAGTCCTTCACTTACTCCTAAGGGGCTCTATAGTCTCCCCATCCATTCTGTAATAGATAACAAGGATGGGGAGGAGGTTATACACTACAGATCAATGCATGGAGAAGGGGGAGAAAAACACACAGACCCCACAACCACATGAGCAAAGGTCTTAAACCAGGAGCAAATTGCAACCTGAAAATCTGAAAATGGAGGAAGGAACCCAAGAAGATATTTTTTTTACTTAAGGTAACCACAAAAATACTGTATGTAAAAACTATTTTGCCATGTGAATGGTATTATTAGCCCTTAACACATTCTGTGATTAAATTATGGTTGATGACAAATTTGTGTATGGATAGGTTTAAAAATACAATATGGTTGATACCAGAAACATATTTAAAGTAAAATGGGTTCTTTAATTCCAATTGGCTACAGAGAGCTTAATATTTTTATATTCAAAGTAGCACTTAATGGAATACAAAAGACCAAAATGGAATAAAAGTACTGAATATTTATGTAATGTTATTGTTTCAAGGAATGCTATATATTCTAAATTATATTACTAAATATTCCTACTAGTCCTCGTTGACATAAAAAATAATCTTCCACTAAGTCAAGATCATCATGAACACCACAGCAATACTACATTAAGTCTATGTTACCAACAATTTACTGACATGATAAAAAAAAAAATTGTGGTTTCTAAAAATATATTAGAAAATATGAGATATGAAAAATCTATTTTCTGAATAGAAAACAAAGTTTATCATTTACAGTAAAGTTACTCCCAGTAAGGGCCATATATTATATTAGGTCTTATGTGTGGAAAATTAATAATCACATTAGGGAATCTGAGACATCACTGACTTTCCTAGCCTTAATTCTGCAGAATAGGAGAAAGATGTATGTGAGCTTTTAAAGAGAGTGTCAGCTAGGTGGGCTTTTGTGAATGCCATGAAGGGTGAGAGATCAAAATTCTCAAAAATGTCCAAAAATTGAAGATGACACTGTGCATAATAGACCTACAACAAATATAGCTCTTATTCATTCTTTGCTTTTATAATTGAATACATACTAAGAAATTTCAAAAAATGCTACATGCAATGTATTGTTAACTTTATACTAGATTATGAATCATTCACAGTAACCATGGTAATCTAGAGTGCTAAAATGTTGTTGTATGTGATTGAAGCTTTTCCATTGTCTCAGTTTTTTATAAACACTTAATGAACTTAAATAAAACATAGCAGGTATTTCTCTGCCTAAATATTTCCCTTTTGATCTTTGGGCATTACACTAGAGCAAGCTTACCCATCACCATTGGCCATGCACAATATATGGCCAAGTTTAAGCCACACAATTTGCATTTTGAGCTTTGATGGGCATCAGTGGTAAAGAAAAAAAACACACAAGAGTAATGTTTATTTAGATATTCCTAGAAATGACATGCCTTCCAAGACATCCACATCCACAAGGTATCTTAAATAGCTTTTGTCCAAAGCCAACATGCTCAATGTTTCTCCCCATAAACATCAGCGATCGGTGGAGATTTGAAAGATTCCCATATATGTTAAATATAAATTATGAATTCAGCAGGACAGGCCTGACTTCATATAATTTGTATGGACACCTTTACTAAACATGTTGACCTTGTGAGCATTAGGTGACATTCTATATGACTCACAGCTGACTGATATTGATAAAATAAGCTGGTGCCAGAGGTGTCTGCTTCTGCTTTCAAGAAATCTGTCAAGCAAAAAGATTATTAAGTAGTTCAGAAAGTCATGTCCAGACTCCATCTAATGTCAATGGGAAATAATATATTTACATAACCTATATGTTCTTCTGTGTTTGCATTTACATGACAGTGGACATAATCACTTAAAGGGAACTGTCAGCCTATTTATGTTGTTCTTTCTGAGCAAGGCTGATTTAAGCGAACTGTCACTTATATCTGGACGTGTTTTAGTTTTGTAGAACTTTGGGGTCATTTGTTGCAGATGATGCTCCTGCCTACTGCTGCTGATAGACAGCTTTATTAGTGAGCATTGGGAGAAAGCAGTCAATCAGCAGAGGGCAAGTGGTGCCAGCTTTTCAATGATAAATCAGCCTTCAGTCTCACAGCAGTACCAGGAATAAAATATATGCGCATGTGGTTTAGTTTTGAAGAACTTACAAGTGACACACCATTGAAATGAGGCTGGCTGGGCCCCCCCCCAAATTTTTGCTGCTTTTTTAAAGCTTTTTTGTTTAGCCCCAAACCAAGGGGGTGCTACTGCCCCTTCCTAAAGCTTTTTTAAAAAATTTGGGTCATATCTGCAATTAGGGCACATGTAAAAGAAGGAAGGAAAGTGAAGTGAATTTTGGGGGGTTTATTTTCGTGTATAATTTCCCTGATGTATGGGGAAAATGGTTTTTTTTTGCGTTCCCTAATTTTGGTTTTGGGAAAGTTTTGACGCGCCTCACCTGTGTGTTAGGGCCCTTACGAACTTTGGGGAAATTTGTAATGCCCCAACATGTATTAAGGTTATGACCGGCTGGAAAAAAGAAGTCCCTTAAATAGCATGGCAGTGAAAAAAAACTAAGGTTTCGATCCTGCTTGGGGGAAAACAAAGGGCCCAAAAGACCTGGGGCGTGCTGGTCTTGAACCAATGAAAATTTTTTCTTTGATTTATTAATTTTAAATACATTTTTATTTCAGTTTTTTTTTTTATTTTTTATAGTAATTTTTATGTCATATTTTTCATTACATTTAAATAAATTTAAATTTTATCCCGTTTGATAATTTTAATAAAATTCTTTTTTATTAATGTTTCGGTGTAACTGGGGAAAAAAAAGGAAAATTTTTTTCCCCCTTTTCGCAAATTTAGCTCCAAATTAGAATCCTCAGGCCCAAAAGGGAGACCACAAGTTAGGTCTGCCTGTGGAGCCCGTAATTGGCCCAATTTTTTTCCAAACCCTTTTAAAAGTTTTGGGGTTTTAAAATTTCGATTTTTGGGGGGGACACAGCTCCATAACGCCCCCGGGGAAAAACCCCTTCATGTTAGGGCCCTTTGAAAATGGCGGTTTTACAAAATGCGCCTAAAAAACATTCATCAGGGGGCATTAAAATCGGGGAAGACTTCTCCGTTTGGTGCATTGAAAACCAGAGAGAGGCTGAAAAAAAAATATCAAAATGTGCCCTTTTGTATTTAAGCTTATGAAAAAAAAAAAAACCAAAAATTGGGTTTGGCCCTCATAAAGCTTCAAGCGTTTTTTTGACCCCTTCCCCCTGGGCAGTGAACCCCCGACATCAGGATGAAAACAGGGGAAAACCCCTGGGACTGTGGTCTGGTGCTTCTCCCGAAGTTTTGGGTTTAAGTATTAAAATTTTAAATTAAAACCCTTTTGAAGAAAAAATAATGTTTTGTTGCCTCTACATGGATGTCTGGTTTTTTTTTAAAGGCCCCAAACCCAAAATTGGGGAATCATAGTTGAGAATTTTTCGTTTGGGCCCTCGACATCGGGGCGATGGTTCCCATAGTCGGGGGCCTTTAAACGACCCAAAATTTGGCGATGGTAGATTAAGTTCCCTTTACCCCTTTAAAAACTATGGGAAGGGGGCAAAAAACCCCCTTCATTCTTAAAACCACAAACAGGGCTGGGAAGGGTTTGGAAATTTAAAAATCCAAACCCCCCAACCCGGTTTTAAAAGGATAAAGCTACATCTTTGGGGGTCCACTTTGGTTATAAAAGCCACAAAAAAAAATCCAAAACACCATTCCCCCAAACCCTGTCTTTGCACCACAGCATGAGCCTTAAACTGCAAACCCACAAAATTTTAAAAAATGCCAAAAAGGGAGTATGGGTTTTTAAACCATCATTGTACTTTAATGGAAAATTTAATATTTTCCCCGTCCCTGGGCCCAAGGAAAGGGGCCCCAAACCCGCATGACCCCCAATTTAAAAAAAATATCGGAAAAAGGGGGTCCCTTTTTAAACCCCCATTTTAGTTTCACTGGACATTTTACTTTACCTGTTCCCGGGGGAAAAGCATTGGGGCCCAAATGCGACCCAGAAATAAAAAGTGCCCCGGAAAAAGGAGTTTTCAACCACCCCTTTTAGTTTCAATGGGCATATACGTCCCGTCCCGGGTAGCGTTGCCCCTCCGTTTGAGTGCGGAACAATTGAGCTTCACTTGGGAAAAACTGGGGGTTTTTAAAGTCCCGTTCCCCCCAGGTGCACTTTTTCTTGGCTTTCTTTTTCCATTTTACTAACGTGGGGGGAAATTGTCTCTGACTTTGTTCTCTGTCCGTGCCCCTATCCGTCCTCTGAAAAACCCTACATCTGGTCAATTTTTCCTTACGACAATTCAGGGAAATTTTTTTTCCCACTATTTTGTACATGCAATTTTTTTTTGTAGTTTAATTCTAGAAAAAAACATTTTTTAAAATAGGAGGAAACCCCACCAGTCTTTGTTTCTCTTTTTTAAATTGTTTTAAATGGTTGCCCTCAATAAAGGGGTTTGAACATGTTTAAAGATTTTGCAAAAAAAAAGTCATTTTGCAATATGTGTCCATTAACAGTCCCCTACCTTCCGTTTTCTGACGCACCATCCCCTTGACCCTTTTTGACAAATTTTGAAGAACAATGTCTGTTTGAAACAAAAATTTTTTTTTATAAAAGGGCCTGTTTTGCTGCATGTCACGCAAAATGCCCCAAAAATTCAAAACAAGACCCTGAGCCCTTTTGACAATGTGAAGAACAAATGTCTGTTTTGAAAAACATTTTTTATAATAGGGCCCGTAGTATAGCTTTATTTCAAAGCAAAAGCCCCCCAAAATTTAAAACATACCCCGACCACTTTGGGGGCAATTGTAAAGAACAAATGTTTGTTAGAAACAACATTCTTTTATAATAGGAACCCGTAGTATAGCTGATTTCAAAAAAAGCCCCCAAAAAATTCAAGCATGACCCTTGAGCCTTTTTTTGGGCAATTGTGAAAACAAATGCTGGTTAAAAAAACATTTTTTTTTTAAAAGGACCTGTAAAAAAGCTGCATTTCAAAACAAAATGCCCCCAAAAAATTTAAAAATGACCCTTTTCCGCCATTTTAAAAAATTGTGAGGGAGAAATGCACTAAAGCCAATTTTTTGTTCCCAAAAAACCAAAGATTATTGCTGTACTCACAGCAACATGACCCCAAAAAAATTTTAAATTGACTTCCACCACTATTAAAAATTTTGGGGGGAAAAGCCACTTAAAAAAACATTTCTGTTCCAAAGGACCATAATTTAGCTGTATCTCACAGCAACATGACCTCAAAACCATTTAAAATGCGAAAACTTCTAAAGATAAAGTGAGAAAGGGAAATACGGGTGTTGCAAAAAACCTTGGGTGTTTTTTACAGTCTCCTCACAGCAAAACCAAAAAAGAATGTTGGGGGAAAAGAGAAAAAAAATTGCGTAAGAAATATCATTTTAAAAAACTTTTTCAAAAGGACCATTTCTGTTTTAAAGGAAAGTGAAGTGGGCCGGCAAATAAACGGGATGTCGGCAATTGGGGCCCCAAAAAATCATCAAATCCATGCTGATTTTATTTTGTTTAGAATGGAGCCTTGATTTCCCAAGCCTCCCGGGTTTGAGGGGGGACTAGCAAACTGATTTCCTCATCTTCCTCCCCCGCCCAAAATTCGCGCCAACCTCTTTTTCCCAAAGGGGAGGGACTTCCCGGGCGTCGGTGTCAGGAAAAATCTTTCCCTTTTCCTCCTTTCCGTGCCTCCGGCACGTTCAAAAACAGCACCCCGCATGCCTGAATGAAAGCACCCGAAGCTTTATGCGCCACCTTGAAATGTCTGGAACCCCCAACCACTGCCTAATGAAAAACCCTAAAAATTGTGGAAAATGTCGGGGGCTTTTGGATTTGACAGAGAAAGGCTCCCGTGGCCGAACTGTGTCCGTCTCCCCTCCGTGCTGGCGGGACCCGTTTTTCAGGGTGCCAACGATCGTTCCAGAACCCAAGATCACCACAATGCTCATGCTGAAAAGGGGATTGTCCGCAAATGGGCCTTTTTTGGGGGTTTCCCTTTAAAAACCCGGCAAAGGGTGGGGCAGAGCTTTTTCACCGCCTCCACCCGGGGGCTCAACCAACCCCAGGCCGCAACCTGCATGTCAGGGGCCCGGGGGGTCACCCTTTGTACTGCTTAAAAAGCATTGCGCTGCTGCCCCCCAATCGCTGGAGCATGTGGAGGGGGGAATTCTAGCGTGTTGCCACGTCAACAATAAGACGGTTTACGGGGGGGGCCCAGTGGGCGCTTTCAACGCAGCCCGGCGAGGGCGAAGCGGGTGCGAACGGCGGAAGTGCGGGAAAAAGGAATTGAGCCTTCCCCAGAAGGGAGTCCAGACCCCGGGTAGTTTTTTTAGAAAATTTTTGGGGCGACAAGGTTCATGACCCCTTTTTGCCAGGCAAGGGGTTTTGTCCACCCCAACCCATAAAAAGGGCCCCCAGCAGAAGTTCCCCTATCGCCAAAACCACCTTGCCGGGGACAAGGTTTTGGAAACCCCCCCAGCCGGTTTGGTCTCGTTCCCGGGGAGCTGTCCCCCAAAACCCTGAAATGTGTTTTTGGGCCCGGCTCCAAGGGGAAAATTTTTTTAAAAAAGGCCTGGTTTTTTCTGGGCAACCCTGATGCCCCCAGAGGACCTTGGGGGAAAAAAGCCCGCATCCCTCCCTGCGGGTTTTTAAAAGCGTGCGCCCAGGGCCCGAAAAGCCAAACCCTCACCCAAAAAGACATCCACCCAGCTCACCCAGTGAGCTGTCACAGAGATATTTGCGGCTTTGGGCCCCGGGTTTCTTTTTTTCCCTGTTTTCGGTGGTGAGAAAGGGGCTTTTCCCCACCCCAGATGCAGACAAGCGCTTGAAATTTTTGATGAACGTGGCTGGCCAAAGGGCCCGGGAAGGCTTTTCTGGCAAAGAAAAGCCCTGTCGGGATCTGGGATTGGGGGCAGGCAAGGGGCCCTGACGTGGCAGAAACCCCTCTGTGTCCACCGATGGAAAGGGGAAAAATTTCCCCAAAGGCCCAAAAACCCGGGAATGCCGACATTCAGGGTTTTTGGGTTTGGGGTGGTTTTGGGGGTTTAAAATGGGTTTTTTCCCGCTCCCCCACCTGGAAGACAGAAGGGGGCTGTTAGACTGGCCCATGTACGGGGTTTCAGGGCGTTTAAACTGGCGGAAGGAGAAGGGGGGGATGGGGGCCCCTGGGGGTGCGGTTTGGGACTTGGGCGAAGGGGGGGGGGGAGGGGGAAGCGGAGGGTGATCCCCGATCATGACTCCCGTAAAACATGGGACTGAGGGAAAGCTTGGGGTGGGGAGGAGAGGAGGCGGAAAACAGAGGGGTTTTAAAAGTGTTTTTGGGGGCCCGGCGCGGTCTTTCCTTTTTTTTTCCAGTTTTTGCCCCCTTTTTTAACTCATTTCATTCCCCTGCCCTGTGACTAGACATGTTGGGGGGGGTTAACCACCTAAGGTTTTTTTCCTTACTTATTCGTTTTCCGGGGAAAGGCGGCAAAATGACATCGCTGGGTGAATCAAAGGCTTGCTCAAAGAAGCCCAAGCTTGAGAGGGTCTGGACCTTTGCGCGCGAATAACGCGACGAGCAGGGTTTGCGCTGACCGTGGCTGGAGGAATAATATCAGCAGACTTCTGCCACCGCCCTCTCTCCCTTTTTGAGGGGGACGGAAACCGTACTGACACTACCCCATAGTCCTTCCTCCTCTGTCCAGTGATAAAGCGCTCGCAAGAAAATTTGACTTGAAAAGACCACGTTGTAGATCCGCATTGTCGTCATCATCATCATCAAACACAGGTGAATTCGTTTCGTCCTGACAATTCTGGATCCAGGAGCTGCGGGCTTCTAGCAAAAGGGAATGCAAGGCGTTGCCGTCCGCCTGGATTTTTGCAGCAATTGACCGGCTTCCTTTTCCTCCTCTGATGGCCATCTGTAACTCGGGCGTAGAGCAGTGAGAAAACTCATCCTCTTTGGCCTCTTGATATTTTAACATGCCTATGACCCCAACCGTCACATTTCTTGTCATCAAAGAGCGTCTTCAGAAAGGGATTATCAACAGTGGTGGGTACCGAGTTGACATTTGGGCTGCTTCTATGTTGGACGGATGATGGTGATGATGTTGACAAAATTTGTGGCCTGTGACTGGAGGACGAGGAGGCGTTTAAAGGACTGCTGGGGTTGCAGTTGCTTTAACACCCATGAAGGGACAGTTTGTCGAGATGTTCGTTACTGAGATTCACAGGGCCCTGACCCAGCGATGAAAGGCTGACGGTTCCTGCAACTGCACGATCCGCTGGCATGCGGTGTTGTCGCCGCATGGAAGGAGCACCTTCTTCGTACCTTTTCCTCCAATGTCCTACCCCCTCTTTGGCTCGATTACCCACCTGGAATTTCATCCATGTTCAGAAATTAAAAATTTGAGAAGGGTATGGAATAGTTTTGGAAAGTTCTTATTAAAAGACGGCAAATCACTGCTATTCTCAAATCCCTAATCAAATCAAATTGCGAGATTCAAATATAAATGCAAAGTAGATATATTCAAACAAAGCTGGCCTGCGCCAAAGTGAAAAAACACGTTATCTGAATTGTATTCGGATAATAAAAGTATTTTTGGCACATATCAATTCACCTGTGGGTGACTACAAAAGTGATGTATTCATAATTTAAATGCAAAGTTGATCTATCAACAAAGCTGGCCTGCGCCAAGTGAAACAAACACGTATCTGAATTGTCATTCGGATTATAATACTGTATTTTTTGGCTCTATCTATTCATCATGTGGTGACTACACAATTGATGTATTCAAATTTACTGCCAAAGTAGATCTATCAACAAAGCTGGCCTGCGCAAAAGTGAAAAAAAACAACGTATCTGAAATGATATTCGGATAATTAAAAAAGGTATTTTTTGGCTCCTATCAATTCACCTGTGGTAAATAAAACAATTGCTGGATTCAAATTTAACTGAAAGGGGCTCTATCAAAACCAAATATGGATGGGCAAAAGTGCAAAAAAACACGTATCTGTAATTCATTCGGAAATAAGGTATTTTTGGCACCTTTCAATTCACCGTGATGACTACACATATTTCTGCATTCAAATTTATGTTGCAAGGTGCCTCAATGAACAAAGCTGCTGTGCGCCAAAGCAAAAAACACGTATCTGTAATGTATTTGGATAATAAAAGGTATTTTTTGGCACCTTTTCCAATTAACCTGTGGTGACTACAAAAATGGCTGTATTCCCATTTATGTGCAAGGAGCCTCCAATGAACAAATCTGGACTGGGCTTAACGTGCATTAAAAAATCGTACTGTAATGTATTCGGATTATACAAGGTATTTTTGGCAACATATCCAACCTGTGCTGACTACAAAATTTGATCTGGATTCTAATTTAACTGCAAGGTGGATTATTGAAACAAAGGTGGAATGGGCAAAATGAATAATGAACACCTATCTGAATGTATACTGATAATTAAAGTGGAGTTTGCACCTAACAAAAATACCTGCAGTTACTAGATAAGATGTGTACTACTTATATATTTTTCTGTCTGGCCCAATATCCAGGAAATATTTCAATAGAAAAAATGTTAATTATAATTATATTGCAGTGATATGTATACACTAAGTCTTGGTGACTTATCCTGTATTATTTATAGAGCTTGTCTGTGTTCGCCGGCGGGGGCCCTTCCCCCCGCTCCTCCCGTGACGTTTACAGCGGTTAGATGCTCCTTAAAAATTCTCTACCTAACTACATTAATTCTTCCAATCTCTAATTCTAAACTAAGTTGTTAGGATCACAGCTAAACAGTAAGTGCTTTATCCTCGTGACAGATTTAGATTTAATTTCGCTGAGCTGTTTGGACTCAAGCAGATGCGCTTAGTCTTCTTGATCTGTGATGCTGAGAGACACTGAGGTGAAAGGAAGGGCTGTTCTTTGGAAAAACGAGGTCATGTGATTTTTCATGCAAATCGAAACATACACATCCCCTAGTTCATAGACGTCGCACACACATCTCACCCTGCTCTATTCGTAAGCTGATGATTTGATGGCCACCAAAAAAATGACAGGAAGCGCCGAAAATGACGGATCTTAATAGATGATGCACTAGATTTTAACCTAAATTACGCCTGATATAAAAATTTCGATCAACATAAAAACTGTGCCGATTTCAACTTTGTCGATAATAATCGCTCAACACTAGTAATCAGATCAGATGCACGACTCACAAAAAGTTAAAGATATTTGACTTTTGGTTGAAATTTCAGGATGAACATAACATTTCTTGTTTTTTTGTAATGAAACTAATGAGACAATTCTTTTAACTTTAGAATGAACTTGTCCCTTAATGCAGTTGACAAGTCTGCAAATCAACAGCTCTGAATCCGATTCGACACTTGATTTTCCTTCATTCATGGCGCATGTTTAAGCTAATAACTTTCTATTGCTAAAATGGTAATCTTTCAGGATTTTTATAACCTTATGATGCAAAGTCAAGCTTATTTAGGTTAGAACATAACACCGAGAATCAATATGGTATACAATGGTTTTGATCTTTTGACTTTCAGGGCTCCATTTGCTTACCATCACTACAGCTTTGTACATGAAAACCTACCGTCATTTTTTAGTCAATCATCTTACCTGTCTTATACATAAATTTGACTTGCAAGTATTTAGCATCTGCTTAGTTCTGCATTTTCTTGCCCTGTAACTGCACTGTTACTGTTTTGCTCCTAAAAATAATGTTATTTCTTATTATTTTTTAGTATTTGGTAAATACCCCTTTGGCTTTAATCACGGCCCTGAATACTTTCTGGCTCTGGTTCAGATTAAAGCAGTTTTGTTTGCCTTGACAAAAATCTGAACCCAGGTCTCTTTTACATGTTCCCAATGTTGGTGCATACTTAACTTAAATACGAATACAGCTTTTTCTTCAACTCTACCCACCAAGGTGTTTCAATAGGGTTAGGTCTGGGGATGTGGAAGGGCAATACAGCAAACTCTACTTCCATTGTAAATAAAACCTCCTTTCTCCAACCTTGATATATTGCCATCAGGTTGTACATCATTTCATATAGTACTCGAGTAATGAAGTACAAATCACTGTAGGTTACTAACAGATAGCTCAGCATTGAGGATCACCATTGATCCTGGTCAAGTATCAACATCTTTGGTTGTGTACATATCCCAATATCATAAGCGTATTCTCCACTGAACCTGACAGTTTATTCAATTACTCGATCCATTTGCTCCTTTTTCCCTTGATTCTTCCAAATCCATTTGCCTCCATCAGATCCCGGTCTATTGACTTCCATCTCATCGCTCCAAATCACCAATCTTCTATTTTTCATACTTTTTTGCAAACTTGAGGCTTCTTCACCTTTTTTCAGGCCATCATTCCAGACCTGTGTAATGCATGTTGCATGGTGCTTGCATGGATGTCTGTGATCTCACTCTTTGAAGCCTACGAGCCGCCTCCACTGCCGTGTCTGTCACCTTAGAACTGATAGACCTTGTGATGAGCCAACTTGTTGACTCTGATATTTTGCTTGGACGTCCATCTCTTGGCTGTTGAATGGATGGATTAACGTCTTTTAATTTCTGGATGTGCTGGATGATGCTGCTTCTCTATTTCTGGGAAATCTTCTTGTTGGTGTATCTATCCTCAGTGACATTTCACTTGGATCCAGCGAATTAACACACTGAGCAATTAGGAATGTGAGAAATGGTTTGTCATGTTTTTAGTATTGCACTAAGAAAAGATTCTTCCACCAACTGGAGCAAAACCAGTAACAATGTAGTTAAATGACACGATCTCTGCAGAACCTAAGCTTATACTAAATAGTTCAGGTCATATGTTATGTTGAGATTGCCAAGATGATTTTATGTAAAATCGATGAGAGTCTAACGTGAAAGATGTGTGGCATGTGGAGATATGGAGCCTGAAAGTCAAAAGTTCAAATTCATTGTTGCCCTTTGCTTGGCGGTGTAAAATATATTTATTGGATAAAACTTTAGAACACAAAAAGCTAAAAAAAAATTGTAAATATGCTTATGCTGCAGTAATTGTGAAAAAAACTGTTTTCAACAAAAACATCCTGAATAACATTTGTGGAGTCTATGAATTTGTTTTGGGAACTAGAATCACCTCCTTCACGATTTTTCATTCTTTGATGACTTTACAAATCTGTTTTATTTTTTTAAGGATAGTAGAACGGACCTCTTCTACACTAACTTGGGTTGATGGCAAGCAGTGACAAGCAACATCTCTAAAAATCTCAGGGTATATAAAAGGAAATTGTATCAGCCAATCAGGTATGATGAAATCGTTGAACCTCTTCTACTTCTTTTGAAGCAAGTGAAATAATTTTGCTGAAATATGGTCTATTTGTTTGCTAAGAGTGTGGGAATTCTTATTCCCCTGTGGCAACAACTTTGCCTTGCTCCATGACTTCAAATAATTTCAAACTTAAAATTCTTGTCTGTTGTGGATGAAGATATGGAAGCAGATAGAACTTGGCATGACCAAAGTCCATCTTGCTCTTGTCACATGCTATTTAATAAACTGTACTAATTTATTATATATTTTGGGAGTCAGAGTCGGTCCGTTTTATGACGACTGACTCCAACTCTTGCAAAATGGGCTCCGACTCTGACTCCACGACTCTGACTTTACAACCCTGTCCAAATGTTCAATGTTTCAGAAATTACTTTTTGCACAACCTTGCTGATCTCTAACAAGGAGCTTTATATTGGCAAAATTCCCCCACACAGATGTGTGATCCTGAATCCATGTATCTCCTTAATATTTATAGGATCAATTTGAATTGGGATTTTAACAGTTCTCCTCATCACGTGGTTCAGATTTTGACATTATGAGATCAATACAACACTTTACAATTGATCCACAGTACCTTACCATTGTGAGGCTTCAAGTAGGGTACTCTCATACGTAAGTGGCCACTGAGCTTACAGTGTCACAGACTGTCATAGGTAGGTTGCTACAGGGAGACTGGAAGAGTCACAGAAAGGCAAAGAAGTTGACATACTTTGGCTTTATCACACACTGATAACCACTTTATTGTCAACAATGCCTTGTGGAACCGGATGAGGAATGCCACACAACTCCATACATGTTTAAGGGAGGTGAGAAGCAACCAAGTGTCCCATTTGTAACTTTTTACATTAGTGTGGTCTGTGTGCTAGATGACCGACAAGGGTACCTAATCTGTACCTGACCTGGTTGATGTATAGCAATCTCCTTGATGTCTTCAGCATCATTGGCAGCCATCATTTCTGCTCAGAGTGAATCGACTTTCATCGAAACAGCACTGAGGACCACGGGCCCCTGTCCAGCGTAGATGCTCCCTAGCCCATGCAAGACGATGATGCCTGTGCCTGGTGTTGTCAGGTACTTTTGCCGCTCATCTAGCATGCAGACCACGCTAATGTAAATGGTCTGACGTGACACTTGGTTGCCTCTCACTTTCCTTAAACATGTCTGGAGTGGCATTCATCATCCGGTTTTGCAGGGCATGGTTTACAATGAAGCAGTCATGAGTGTGTGATGTAGGATGTCTATTTCTTTGTCTTTCTGTAACTGTTCCAGTCTCTCTGTTTCTCTGTTGCAACCTGCTGATTACACTCTGTGACACTTTAAGCTCAGTGGCCACTTCAGTCTTAGAGCATCCTGCTTGAAGCCTTGCAATGTCAAGATACTGTTGATCAATTGTAAGGTGTTGTATTGGCTTCATGATGTCACAATGTGAACAGAACGAACATCATAATTCAAATTGATTCTCTGAATTTATTGGGCGATTCAGGGATCAAACACCTGTTTTTACTCTGAATGCTGGAGTCCGACTACAGAGCCCAACTACGTTGAAGTTGCTGTGCTTTATATCAGAACTGTGAGAGGCATATTTGTATCTGACTACCTTCCGGGAAAGGTAGTAGATGAAATTGGCTGTATGATGTATTATATTGAATGCTCATATTGAACCTTATTTCTGCGTTTCACCTACAGAATCAGATGTGTGGGGAGGAATTTGCAAAACAACATAAACCAGTCACACAGCATTGCACCCTGAAATTGTAGCTCAGGAACCAAATTAGTAGAAATAATGAAGTAGAATATTGAGCCAAAGTATATATAAAAGGAATAGGAAGTATATAGTAGGGACTTTTATTTCTTTTTGCTAGGTTTCTGGCTGTGGCTCAAAACACTGCATCCAATAAAAAAAAAACAACAACAACTATCTATGACATTAATCTGAAGGGGTTTACAGAAATTTGAATTGGTGATCTCTTATTGAGAGATAAAAGAGATGGCCACACGAGTATGACTGTAGCTCAACCCTTTCATATGAGCAGGACTGAGTGGGGTATTGCTGCCAGATTGATGTGGGTGTCAGAAGTCAGAAATCCACTAATCATTTATTAATGGTCCATCGTCTGCAAGGTTTTTGAAAGGCCAGGACTATTGTACAATAAATAAAATGATTCGTACTCACTATTCCAATGTTGCTGGAGTTCCAGGGTTTCCCACCATTTGCCGGTGAGGTCAAGTACATGGTTCACATGCAGCCAATAATTGGCCAGTGTGCATGCAACTGAAGGCCACAGAGGCCAGTGAGGGCCTGCACACACAATTGCCATGTACTTGATGTCATCGCTAAGGGACTGGTGGCAGTTGTAAAGTTGCTTACTGGTTATTATTTTTTTTTTTTTTATAGCAGTCCTGACTTGTGCTGGGATTTTTAAGATCTTGGAAAACCCTTTGAATATAATCTATTAATTGAATATCCTGGAAAACCTCTTGTACAGGTTCTATTGGAAACACAAACCATAAGGAGCTTATAGTGAAACCTCTAGACTGTAGGTACTCAACCTGTTTGTGGTCTCTAACTGATACTTGATTATACTCATGCTGTGCTTTTGATCAGGCATAGCAGTGTATGAACATAGTTTTGGGGGTATTTTGATCTAATTTGTTTACATAGGAATGAGAAAAAATAGAGTAGGTGACATTATACCTTATCACATTTATATCAAGGATCATTTTGTTCCACAAGTACTCCAAAGGTTTTTTGCTGTTTTTATCTATTTTAGTGTATATTATGTTTATGCTATTGCTGTGCATTTATAAAGAATGCTTTGTAACAATTGGTATTTAACAATTTTATCTTGGTAAAAGCATTCTATGCCACATATTCCTCCATTCTGATTAAACTGCCAGCTCAGCTCCTTTCACAATCTTATAATAGCCACCTTCTGCTTTTTTCCCACTTATTATACAAGCCATGATGCTTGTGTCTAATAGGTATTTGAATTTATTTGTGTTTAATTCTTCCTCTTTATTTTGCAATATATAAATAAGTGAGACAGGAGCATGCTCTTATCATTCTGTGAAAGGGGGTAAAGTCTGCAGATTTATATATCTGTAAACTCTGCTATGATATCCTGAATGTGTATATGCCGCTTATTCCTACAGCACCTTTCTTGCTTTAATTTCCTCTATCATGTCATTGTCTTCAGGTCTGCAGATCATTATGCCTCAGTACTTACAGGAGAAGTTTGTTCAGGCTGCATTGAGTTATATCATGTGTAATGGGGAAGGCGAATATGTGTGCAGGAACAGTCAGTGCTCCTGTTTGTGCTCTGACTCCTTCCCCCAGTGTAACTGTCCCTTCACTGACATCCAGATCATGGAGAACACGCTGAGTAACCAGGGCAAGGCCTGGGCACAGGCATACAAAGATTTTGAAAGCTCAGGTGAGGATTCACATTAGTCAATTTCCATGATGTCCTTTGTGTCACAAATTGTGTTGTGTGTTTTTATTGTTCCAGTTTATGATTGTTTTTCATTATGTCAAGCATCATTGGGCATTTTCACCTGACTTTGTGTATTTTCAGTCACTGTTTGGTATGTTTAATTACATGATTCTACCATGCTTTATGTGGCATGTTAATCACTTCTTAATAATGTTCCGTGGTGTTTGTTCTCATTACACTTGCCTTTGCATGTTCTTGTCTCAAATGTTAAAATGCCTGCATATAATCCTTACAGTTGTACTGTATTATTGTGTCATATGGACCAGTCATATCCAGTGAAGTTGTAAATAACATGTAATATGTTTATGTTAGCTGTAGATTTGTAATGGTTTGTGTTCTCATTCCTCTTTTTTTCCTTTTACAAACACCTGTCTGGTTTTCTTTATTATGGTATATTTTCAGTTAAAAATGTATTACTTTCAGCTAAGTGGATATTGTTAGGAGATTATTGTACTACATGTTGGCATTTAATTTGACTAAAGCCGAAAGTGAAGCACTTTGCTCTCTAAATGATTCATCCACCACTATAGAATCGGCGGACAAAGGGGGTAAATTAGTAATCATGAACCACCATGATTATCGAGATATGTGTCTAAAGGTTCCACAGGATAAAAAAAGTTATAGATGTCTGGATTCTGACCCGACTGAGCTATTTTTAGGCCAATTAAAGACCATTCAAGGTCAGCATTGACACATTGACTACTAGATAAACAAGAATGCAAGTTCCTCTTACCTGATTCACCTCAGATTGTCACCTTCTATGGCCTTCCTAAAAATCATAAAGGTTTAGAGCCTTTAAAATGTCCGATCGTGTCTGACAAAGATAGCCTTACTCAAAATTAGGGACCTATATTGATCAGATCCTTTGTCCATTTGTTTTAGCATTGCCATCCTACATTCACGACACCACTGATTTATTACAGAAACTTGATAATCTTTAAATAGATAAGGATTTCATTCTTTTCAGTATTGATGTTGAAACATTAGATATCTCAATACTGCTCATGTGGTTTGCTAGCTGTCTCTTCCTTTCTCAGTACACGGAATCAATTCTTGGAGCCACACAATCAACTAACTTTGGATCTCTTGGAGTTTGTTCTTGCCCACATCTATTTTCTCTTTAATGGTAAGTTCTTCCACCAGCTCAGGGGCACAGCGATGGGAAGCCCTTGTGCGCCATCATATTCCAATCTGCTTCTGGGCTGGTGGCAGAGCTCAATTGTCTTTTCTGACTCCCACGGCTCATATCAATGTATTGAGCTTTGGGACTGTTATATAGATGATATAATAATTTTGTGGACAGGTGGTAGACAAGACTTTGTTTGCTTTGTAAAAGATCTGAATGTGAACAACATAGGTCTTAAATTTCCGCTTGAGATTGGCCTGGATCATCTTAATTTTTTGGATGTGGTTAATAGCAAAAATCAGATTGGTAGGTTTGAAACAACTATTTTTAGAAAACTCACAGATGTCAATAACCAAGGTGAACACATGACTCACAGTTATGTTCCTCCACGACGAATTCATACTTAGTTGGATAGTAAAATCAATGACACCTATAAATGCGGAAACTGTAACGTGTGTGAATACATCCATATTTTAAAGAATTTTGTAAGCACAGCTACTGGAACCGAGTATCAAAATTGAAATATTACTTCAATTGAAACTGTAACGTGTGTGAATACATCCATATTTCAAAGAATTTTGTAAGTACAGCTACTTGAACTGTGTATCAAAATTGAAATATTTCTAACTGTAAGACAGAAAATGTGATATATATGGCTAAATGTGAATGTCCTCTAAAATATGTAGGAAAGACCAAGAGGGAATTTAGATGAAGGATATTGGAACACATAGGTGATATTCAACATTGTTGTCAAACTCCAATAGTGTACCATATGAAAAAACCCAACCATTTTTTCCCCTGATGAACCTGCAAATTTGCAGAGGAAACAAATTGGTTTGGCTTTGCAGGGTGCGTATTAAACTTTTTAATGTT
>JAODAL010039305.1:0-38150 GCA_025379985.1 Phyllomedusa bahiana
AAGCTCAATTAATTTTTTTGCAGCTTTTTGGGGGAAAGAAAAATCTCCCTTGAGATTTTAAAAAAAAACTCAAAGAACAAATAGAGCTAACTAGAACTTTTCAACAAGAAAACGAGTTTAATATTAAAGAAAAACAACTTCAGAGTACGATTGAAAGGTATCAATATTATATCAAAGAAAGGAAACACAGACAATTTTCAAGGGACATCAACTATTTCAAGGAGAATAAGGTGTTTTTCTGTCCTTAAATAAAAACCCAGGTGGGTACCAGAAACTGACCTCTCACTACCGAACGGTCTCTCGGAAATTCAGAGAAGGGACCAAAGAATACTCGGGGTAGACCAAGAGGGAGAGGGAGATCATCCCGTAGGAGTTCAGGTCGTGGAAGAGAACAGCCTTTTTTAGGGGAGAGAGGCCCCTACCCCCTCAGAAATCGAAATCCCCAGTGAAATTAAAAGCTATGTGTAGAGAGACTTTTTATCCTCCTGCCCCTAGGTTGGAGTCTATAAACACACTAGTTGACAGACCAACCAATAATGTAGGGGTAAGTAAGGAAAATAAAAATAAAGTAATTAACCTTTCTGATAGAACTCTGTGTGAATCTGAAATATCAATTCTAAACAAAGGCTTGTCCTTTGTACTGACTGAGAAATTCAATCTATTTAGTTGGGTGAAAGACCTCCATCTGTTTGCACGGAAATTATATTGTTTTAAGTTTTTTTGTGCGCAGGATAAAAAGCGATGTGCTGAATTGGGCATACCCATTGAAATGCTTGAGGAAGTTGAGTTACTTGAAAGTTTATCTGAGGTCCCGCTGGACAACAAGGGAAGGGCCCTTTTACGGACCTTAAGAACAAAAGCACACGGGCACCTCCCCAAGGTGAGATACGACATATTGATCTATTTGTTGAGCTTACTGTTAAAGAGCTTGAAAAAATTGAGGACTTTAGGGTCAAATGGAACTGTAGCAAAAGTGAATATCTGAGCATTAAATCTTTGACAGAAGATAAAATGATCACCATAAAGCCCTCTGACAAGGGGGGGGAAATGTGGTGATCATGAATACCACAGATTATGTCAGGATATGCCTTGATGTCCTAAAAGACAGAGAGGGTTATGAGGTTTTGGATAAGAACGCCACCTCAGTATTTTATGATGAGCGAAGGGCAATCCTTTTGGAAGCCAAAAGCATGGACCTTATCAGTGGTGAGGAATTTGAATATATGCTTCCTAAATTCCCAATAACAGCTACATTCTACTGTTTACCTAAGGTCCACAAAAAGAGTGGCTCCCTTAGAGGGAGACCGATTGTGTCAGGAGTGGGCAGTTTAAGTCAGAAGGTGGGTGAATACATCGAAAAGATCTTATCCCCTTTTGTGGAGACACTCCCCTCGTATACCCGTGACTCTATGGATCTCCTTCGTAAGTTGGAGGGGATCTCTGTCCCTGATACCTGCCTATTGGGGAAGTATTGACGTAGAGCCCTTGTATTCCTCGATACCCCATGTGTGTGGTTTAGAGGCTGTGAGATCTTTTTTAAGCACAAGGGGTTGCCAATTTAATGATCATAATAATCTGGTACTACGGTTGTTACAGTTTGTTCTCACGAAGAATTTCTTTACCTTTGATAACAAGATCTACCACCAGCTCAGGGGCCCCAGCCATGGGCTGTTCTTGTGGGGCCGGCTTTCGCAAATTTGCTCCTGGGCTGGTGGAGGATAGATATGTTTTTATGAGAACAATACGTTTGGGACAGAAGAGTTTTCCTATTTGGACTGGGGTATCAGACACTTTTTGTACGTGGAAGGGATCAGCTAAAAATTTTAAAGAGCTTTGTGGTATTCTAAACCTGAAAAATGATCTAAATTTCGATTCACATGAATAAACCCAGTATTCTTCCTTTTTTTTGATAAAAAGGTAAGGAAAAACGACACAGGTCCCCCTTGAAAACTACAATTTTTGTAAGGGACCACAAAGCCCAAATTTCCCCTCTTAGGTGGGAGTAGTCATCCTGCCCCCCTCAAGATAGGAATCCCTAAAGGGACAATATCTTAGACTGAAACAAAATTGTTTAAGTCTAATTAAATTTTAAAACCCAACAAGGCTCAAGACCTGAAAATGAGTTTTTGGGGAACGGGGTTTACCCAGATAGGTCCAAAAGGAGGCATATCAAAATGCCATAGATCCCCAGGGGAGAGCCTTTTTGGGTACAAAAAAAAACGGAACCAGTAAGGTTTTAGATTATTTGGGGAATTTTTTATGGAGCTGCAAAAGAGGTTAGAAATATTGGGGCGACATTATGATGGGGTTTTAGTCTGTTTTTTTTGGTATACTGCGCCTCCCGGCCCGAATCCCCCTGGGGGAACGCGGGGATGCAGTGTTAGGCGAGCGTTCGCCACTTTCAGCTGCGCCCCCGCAAAGGGGGGGGACAGGGGGCCGGGGTAGGCTTTCCCGGGGGCGGGACGCGGCGCGCTCGAAAAATTGAGGCATTACGAGGGCGGTCGCAAAGCGGGGCCCAAATCAGCGCTCGGCCCCCGACGGAAACCCTATTTATTTTGGTTTAAATTCCGGCAGGGCAAGTGAAGCAGGATCCGAACATGCGAGGAAAAAAAGCGATCCTACACAAATTTTGGCGCCCCGCTCCGTGCAGCAGGAGTATGTTTTCAAAAAAAATTTTTCCCTTTATAAAGGCGGAAAAAGTGTCAGAAAAGAGCAACGTAAAAAAAACAAAATTAAAAAAAAAATCATTTTCCCTAAACTCTAGAAGCCGCAATATCAAAAATTTTAAATATTGAAAATTGCCGGGAAATACAGTAATTAAAATTTCTGAAAACCTATTCTCGTTGGTCGGATAAAACCGGCCAAATCAAATTTGGAGCAAAGTGAACCTTTAAAACCAATGGAAGGTTTGACCAATCGAATCAAAGGCGGGACAGTTAAAAAATACAGAAAAAAAGGGTAAAAAAGCTGTTTTTTGGGGGGCGAGTAGCGGGAGCTTGGCTACTGGCCAATCAGAATGAGCGACAAAGACCCATTAAACCCCAAAGGGAGAATTTAGCCAATCAATCCAGGGCGGGACAGTTAAAATACGAAAAAATGCTGAAAAAGCTGATTGGTTAAACTACGGGGGACTTGCCTACCAGCCATCAATAGGAGCCATTAAAAACCTATGGTGAACTTTTTGACCAATCAGAATAGGACGAAAAAAGCCCATTATACCTATGGAGAAGTTTGGACCAATCAAAAATAAAAGGGCGGGACATTTTAAAAAATACATAAAAAGACAGAAAAGAGCTGTTTGGGGCTGAGCTAGGGGGGTTGGCATCCCACCCCCAAATCAGGGCGCGGTACTTTCCCATTAAAAAGTTATGGAGAGAGGGGGTCTGAATCTCGGCGCTCACGCCGGCGGCATGAAGTATTAATAAAAAAATCATTTTTATTAAAGTGTAAAACATTACAATAAAGCGCTGAAACCTTTTCTTTACAAATAAAGCATTAAAAACCCCCAAAACAACGCGTTTGTCGCCGAGCCCGGGCTACATGGGGGAAATTTGCAAAGAGAGAATTCCCGGGAAATTCAGTAAATTCAAATTTTTTAAAGCTATTCTCTTTGGGTCGGATAAACCAACCAATCAAATGGAGTGAAATGCCCATTATAACCTATGGGGGAGAATTGACCAATCAAAAAGGAGGACAATGTCCAATACCTTGGAAAAAAAATTGCCCAAATCAATTAAAAGGGGGGGACAGTTCAAAAAACAGTAAAAATGCAAAAAGGCTGAGGGTTTGAAGGCGGGGGGCTCGTCCAAAAGCAATAAAGGTGGGCTACTTCTCTTAGATTTTTTCATGGGGAAAAAAAAATTAGCGCGCCGGATTGGCTAATTTAAAAAGGGGGCGCCATTATTTGGCCCAAATGGGAGAGCGAGCGACGCTCCTAGGGGTTTTCTAATGCAATCTAAAATAAAACTGACAGGCCGAAACAATTTAAAAATTTCAAATTGCCCCATTGAAATTAAAACGAAGATAAAAGGGGTAACGAAAAAAATAAAAATAAATAAAATCAGGGTTTTTTTTTTTTTTCTTTGACGCCATACTATTGATTTGGTAACGAAAATAAAAAATAAACATGAATTTTTTTTTTTGATTTAAATTTTTTTTTTTTTTCAACCCCCTTTATTATTCATTTTTTTATTTTATACACATCGGGACAACTTCTGTAGTGTTTAATTTGTTTTTGGGCCCATGACAGTTTTTTTTTTCAGATTGATTGGGAAAAACCCAGGGGAGCGTCGCTCGCTCTCCCTTTTGGTCCAAAATTAACGGCGCCCTTTTTTAAAATTACCCAATCACAGAGCCGCTCGAATTTCTTTTCCCCATAGAACTTTTGAAAAGACCGCGCTCTGTTTGGGCTAAGCTGGACGGCCCCCGCCGCTTCAACCAATCAGCCGTTTCTGCATTTTTACTGTATTTTGAACTGCCCCCGCCTTTGAATATGGTTGTAAAATTTTTCTCCTAGGAAAAAAGGGGACATTGACGCCCCTATTCTGATTGGGTCAATTTTCCTCCCCCATGGTTATAATGGGACATGTTCTCCATTTGTTTGGCTGTTTATGCCGACCAATGAGAATACTTAAACAATTTGTTTTTACTGTATTTCCCGGCTTTTCTCTTTTTGCAATTTCCCCATGTAGGGGCGGGTCTCGCGATAAAACGCGTTGTTCGGGTTTTTAACTGCTTTATTTGAAAAGAAGGGTTTGCCTTTTACTGATAATGTTTTCTTTAATAAAAATAATTTTTTTATTAAATTCAGCCGCACGGGTAGCGCCGGGATTTCAGACGCCCAAACTCTCCATAGACTATAATGGGGGGGAAATACTCGGCTCTGATTGGCTGGGGTAGCCAACCCCCCCCCAGCTCAGCCTTTAGCTCTTTTTTTGTCTTTTTTTCTGTATTTTAAAAAAACCCGCTGTGGGTTCTGATTGGTCTAAACTTCTCCATAGAAATAGAATGGTCTCTGTCCTCCTATTCTGATTGGCTGAGCTAGCCAAGCCCCGTTAGCTTAACCAATCAGCTTTTTCAGCATTTTTCCGTTTTTGGGCTATCCCCCGTGGATTTGATTGGTCCCAAACTTTTCCCCTAGGTTTAAAATGTTCACGCGCTCCAATTTCTGATTGGCCGTTTTTGCCACAACAGAAAAAGTTTCTGAATTTGAATTACTGTATTTTCCCCAATTTTCCAATATCCAATTTTTTGAATTAGGATATTGGAAAATGATTTTTTTTTATGTATTTTTTATTTTTTTTGGGTTTTAGCCTTTTTCCGGGAAAAAGCCCCTTTTTTTTAAAAGGGATTTTTGATTCAACTTCGCACCGGGCACTTGGGAATGATTTCTCGCTGCAGCCTTCCGCATCCCAAATGTTTTTTTGGCGCAGTCCCCACGGCGTAAGTCCGCATGCCCCATGTCCCCCACTGTGCCCCACCACATGGCAGGGCAGGGAAATTTTGCCCGCTGTACAGTGCACCCCCTCGGACGGGAATCTTAGGCGCAGGCCGCAAAAGCCCTCAGTCCCCCCCCCTTCCCCCCCACAGGGGCCCGGCGCGGGGGGACTTTTCCCCGATGATGACCGAAATACCCCGGCCCGAATCATTGCGCAGCCCCGCACGCGCCCCATCCCCACTGCCCAACACCTGGGGAGGGCGGGCGGACTTTACATTGTATGTATGAGCGCGCCCCGCCCGACATAAATCAGGGCAGATTCCGCCCGGGAAACTGGCGGAAAGGTCGCCCCGACCACGAGCTTCAACTTCTCCCCTTTCTCTAAAAAATTGGGGAAAATTTTTAAACTGGAGCTGACCTCAAAAAAGTTTGGGTGACTACCCATATCTCCCCGACTGGAAAAAAACACGGAAAGACGGGTACATAGCCACTTTTAAAAACAACCGCAAAAAAATGGCTGAAAAAACCCCATGGGTTCGTTTAAATGCAGCAATGCTTGCATGGACCATTTAAACTGGGAAATTTTTTCATATTAAGACGGATAAAAAATTTTGAGATAAGGGCAATTCTGATTGTAGAAATTAAAGGGGTATCAAAGGGGACTTGTGTCTGTGGCCTTAATACTTGGAAAACGATCCGAGAATTTCCCGAGGAGGGTGGGCAAGCACCTTAATGATATCAGAAATCATAAAGACACCCCGGGGGCACGCCATGTACAAAATCTAATTTTGGGGGGGATGTAAGGGAAAATTAAATTCATGGCAATTACAGGGTCGACCCCCTTCCCCTGGGGGAAATTGGACAGAAATTTTTTTTACAGAGAGAAATGCATTGGGTTTTCAGGTTTGAAGACATCAGCTCTACTGGGGCCCTTTAAAGAATGATTTGGGCTTTTGCTGTTTTTTTTTGAAATTTTTGGTTAAATCCCCTTTTTGTAATCTTTGTAATGGCTAAGGGGAAGAAGTTCAGTGCATCTTATGAAAAAATAATAGAGCTATGTTCTTTTTTGGTAGTATAACCTTATCATGTAATTTTGGGGAATGGGTTTATTGTTTCTTTGGGGACTTGGGGGCCGCTAAAACAAACAAATTCTCTTTTGGGCATTTTAAAAAGGAAAACATACTATTCCGTACGGCGATCCGGGCCCCCCTTTTTTTGGTATCTGGGTCGCTTTGGGTTTCAGCTCCGCTGTTTTCCCCTCTTCCTGTGGCTGCGCCGATGGGGAAACGTCACGTCGCTTGGTTTTAAGCGCGCCTGTGGCGTTCGGCGGCATTGAATCACCCTATACGTATTAGGAACTTCCGTGAATTAACCCGGCTTTATCGCGTCGGTTGTCGGGGATCGTACCGACAACCCGGGGAATCCTGACCCTGGGAACCAGGTTTGATGGGTAATTTTTTTGCCTGGAGCAACTAACATTTAAAAAGTAACCTTGATTTTCTCCTTTAATTGGGTGACACCCCGGGGTGGGAGATTTTTTAAAAACTAACAATGTTAAATTTGGGGCAATTTTAAAAGTTTTGTTTTTGCTCTTTGGGCTACTAGGTGGATAATGAGATTACATCTTTTTAAAAAGTTTTTTAATCTTTATTAGTTTTTTTTTCTGATTTTTACTGTAAACCCTTTTTGACTTTCCCCTTAAATATCCCCCTGAGGAGGTGCAAAGGGACACTAACAGTTTTGGGGCATTTTTTATAGGGATAGGGGTTTTGTTAGGGACAGGGGTTTTTCGGGGTCGCCCTTTTTGGGCGTTTCCCCGTTTCTCCCTAGGATTAAATAAGGGCAAGTAGGTTATTACCGGGGCCTCTTCTTGCCCTTTATTTTATTATTAACCCGTGTTTCATTTGTGGAGAATTTTCTTTGGGTTTAATACTGTGTCTTATATACTGTTTTTTGGGTAAAAAAAACAGTAACTTAAAATTTTATTTTAATAAACACTTTCTTTCGTTGAAATACACTGACAACAAAAGGGTAACAAGGGGTTTGAACTTTTAATTCAGGGGTCATACTCACCACAAATACAGCTTTGAAAGTGAGACTTCCCCTTTTTTTTAAATAAAACATCTTGGCTATATCCCTACATAAATTGACTTTGCAGCTATTTTAATATGCTTGGAATGTACACTAGGCCCTTTCACACGGCTTTTTTTGCCGGGATTGGCCCCCGTACTGCGCGGGATTTGCGCTGCAGTACGGCCAAACCGTCGGAGTAATTTGGTAATCCACGCCGCATAGAGAACAGTGGATTTTTCCGTTCGCCCTCCCCCTGGCGAATCCGCCCCGGGGGGAAAAGTGAAGCCACATTAATTTTTCGCGCCACGGGGGCCGTAAACAAAGCATTGTTATGGGGGCCGGGGGGGCGGCCCCCCCGCCCGTCCGGCCCCCCCCCGCCCCCCCCCTATTCCGGCGGGTTTTTCAGACAAAACCGGCTCACAAATCCCGAGAAAAAGCCCTGTGAACACGGGGTATTCACACCATGAGTACACCTCTCACATGTTTTTAAATATTTTTTATACTATTCATGGGGCGACAATGAAGAAGACACTTTTATCAATGTACAGTATCGTATACATTTGTACAACAGATAAATTTGATTTGCCCCCAAAATAAATCAAAACACATCATCAATGTCGAAAACCGCTGGAAACCCAAAAATGATACACTCACTGAAAATGGACAAATTGTCCCAATTTGCCCCTTTATCCCCACGGGGTATTGAATTGTTGTGTAAAAAAGTCCATGGTTTAATGTGGGCCCGGTGTTAAAAATTTTTGGGGTTTTCGCTTCACCTCCTCAATTCACTGGATTAAATGGCAAAGAAAATGCTGGGGCGAAAAAAAAGAAGTTGCTCATTAATATGGCCCAGTCTAAAAAAGATTTGCCAACCCCTTTAAAATGGGCTCAGCACGGTGGGGCCAAGACAACATGGTTTAACAAGACAGGTTCCCCCTCAAACAAGCCTTGCCCCTTTTACCAAAGAATTAAATGCATACACTACCAATGATACGCAATGCGCCTTTTTAGACGCATTAAGTTTACTATGTCAGGGATAACCGATGCTAGATTTTTGAGAGGATCGGATTTTACACTGATTTAATGCACCTAAAAAAATGCCATTTTGCCCCCCAAAATTTTACATTTTTGCCCTTTTTCACAATTTGTCCCTTTCATTAGGGGAATACCACTTTCGTGCCAGCATTTAGACTTTTATGGGGCACGAAGTCATGCCGACACTTTTCATTTTTAAAAAGTTTCACATGTTTAGTGTTGACCCATGAAAAGATATAAAACACTATGTACAAAATGTGAGTGGTGTACTCACTTGACATGTAACTGCATTGTTACTGTTTTGCTCCCGGTGGTGGAACAATCTTTTTCTTCTTGATACTAAATTACAACCCGTTCTCACATTTTCCCAAATTTCAGTGTTTAATTTTCTTCCAAAAAAGGGCACTGGGCGTTTAAGGAGAAGCCCAAAAAAAATTTAAAAAAAAAAACAGAAACCGCATTTTTCAGCTCATCGATAGCGTTCCTCTTTTGGGCCAAAAAAGAAAAATTCAAAAATTATATGTGAGCGTCATGACAGTTGAAGAATATGAAATGTCCATCCATTCCAAAGCCAAGAGGTGAACGTCTAGGCAAAATATTGGAGTTTACAAGTCTGCTCATCACAAGGTCCATCGGTGCGACAAACACAGCAGTGGAGGTAGCTTGTATGCTTCATAATAGTGAGTCCACACACTTCAAATCAATCACCATGCAGCGCGCATTACACAAGTCTGGAATGGTGGCCAGAATAAGGTGAAGAAGCTTTGACTTCAATCTCATCATATCGTTGTCTCGAGTATGCAAAAAAGTATGACAAGTGGACAGCAGAAGATAGGAAATGGCTGATTTGGAGTGTAGAGATAGATGTCAATAGACTGGATTCTGATGGGTGCAAATGAGTCTGGAAGATTCAAGGCAAAAGCGGGTTAGTGGATCGAGAAATTGAAGGAACTGTCAAGTTCAGTGGCGGAAGTCTGATAATATGGGGTTGTTTCACAGCCAAAGGCGTTGGATACTTGACCAGGATCAATGGTGGTCTCAATGCTGAGCTATATGTGAGTATCCTATAAGATGAATTATTTCATACACTTGAGTATTATGGGTATGAAAAGAACAATATAGTATTCCAGCAGGACCCAAAGCATACGTTGAGATTGGTGAAGGAATGGTTCAATGACAATGAAGTAGGGTTGCTGAATTGGCCCTCACAGTCCCCAGATCTTAACCCAATTGAACACTTTTGGATAGATTTGAAGAAAAAGCTGTATTTGTACTCGAGTGAGTGAACCATTATGCACCAACATTGGGAACGTGTAAAAGAAACCTAGGTTCAGATTTTGGTCGACACATGCTTGAATCTTATCGAGAGCATGGTCAGAAGGATTCAGACAGTGTTGAGAGTCAAAGGTGAATTTACTTGCTACTAACAAAAAAAACTTAACATTTTTATTCTTAGGGCCCGTTCACACGGCTTATTTGCCGACGGATTGGCGCCTATTCCGCGCCCGGATTTGCGCTTCAATACGGCGCCAATCCGTCGGAGTCATTACGGTAATCCACTGCTCTCATAGAGAACAGTGGATTCCGTCGCTCCTCCCCGCTCGGCAAATCCGCCGCGGGGGAGAAAGTGACATGCACATTATTTACGGCGCGGACGCGCCGTAAACAATGCATTGTCTATGGGGCCGGGAGCGGCGCCCCCGCCACGCTCCGGCCCCGCCCCCGTCCCGCCCCGTATTCACGGCGGATTTGTGCGCTCAATACGGCGCACAAATCCGTCGGGAATAAGCCGTGTGAACACGGCCTTAGAAGCAAAACAGTTACAATGCAGTTACATGACAAGAATCTATATAACTAAACCTTTGCTAAACAGTTGCTCTTCAAATGTGGATAGTCAAGATGATTGTTTATAAAATGGTGGTAGACTCACATTCAAAGCTGTAGTGGATGGTGAGATATGGAGCCTGAAAGTCAAAAGTTCAAAACATTGTTACCCTTTTGCTTGTCAGCGCAGCTGAAGATTCAGGCTGGAAGATTCTGAGCAATCCAAGTTCTTTCAAGATTCTCCCAAAATCTCCATTCCATACAGGAACAAAAGTCAGCTTATAGTATTATTGGGCAGCATCACAAAACAAGTTACACATTAGAGACACTGTATAACCAGAATAAAAAGATGTGGTACACAATTTCTCAAAAGTCGGAGAGATAGTTGTGCAGAAATTTAGAAGCTGGTAGTAGAAGTACCAGTCTTCTGGCTTAAAATAACTACCCTAGTTAATTTGGAAAAGTGACAGAGGTCTATCCAGAGACAAAAATGATTAACCCAGGCACTATTCCTTAGGCACATCTGCCTGAGAGATGCAGTCCAATACAATATGAAAAGTAGCAGTGGGTCAAGGGCCCCAGTCTAGAAGAACGGGCTAGTGACTCCATAAGTCTATCACTGAAAATCAAAACAGTTTTTAGAAGACATGGTAGGGGTATGGAGGTTTACTGTGTGCAGGATCATTATTACTCAGAGAAAAATGGAAAAGTGTTCTGTGTGGTATGAAGTCACTGTTGAAGACCTCTATGGTAGAGGACCATGTCTGAATGGTTCCCTGTGATTTAAGTGAGTTTAAGGTTACAGCAAAGTGAGCACCTGAAGATGGAGGTTTTTAGTAGTAGGACTCTACTTCAGAGTATGAGGATAAGTCATCAATAAAGGAATGCTGGATCTTCCAAAGTCATACTTTGGTTGTGAATCATTCACTTCCTATTGAAAAATCCCTGTGTGTTAACATTCTTTGTGCAATGATTTGCAGTCATTACCGTATATTAGATTAGATGTCAAAAACCCAATTTGATTTACATATTGTTTGTCATTTATATTTCAGTATACCAACACACAAGTAAATGATTTTATATAAGTTTAAGAAAAAGAAATTCACCTCTAAACCACCCCATAACACATAGAGTTTAGAGACTTTATAAGGTTAGCTTAGCGTGAAGCAAATCTGTTTTACAGATATTTAATAGCAATGTAGAAGCAATTAAAATATAGTCAAAAGCTCCCAATTTAATTCTGCATTCTCATGCCAGAGATTTCTTTACTGTGACCTTTAATGAGAATTTGGTTGGAAGGTTATGTTTTATACTAGGATCAGATCAATTATTTTTATTTAGAAATCTCCCTAATTAACTGACATTCATGGAATCCTATATGAGCTCAAGGAAATTGGTTAACAAATTCTGCGTTGTCGTTTTATACTTATGTTAGAAGGACTTTATTGTTGATGTTTTATGTATTTTTGAACATTAAAATAAATGTATTCAATGTTAATATTGTTTAATGGTTTTAAAAAACAAACTTTATTAATCAAGACCAGGTTACTGTCAAATAGTCTGTGTCCAGTATTAACCCCTTACCGCCGGAGTCAATTTTGGCCTTCCTGATAGAGCCCCTGTTTTAAAATCTGACATGTGTCACTTTATGTGAGAATAACTTTTTGACAGTTTTACCTATCCAAGTGATTCAGAGGTCGTTTTCGCGTGACACATTGTGCTTTAAGTTAGTAATACATTTTGGTCCAAAAAGTCCTTGTTTATTTGTGAAAAATATCAAAATATCATGAAAATTTGCGAACATTTGCAATTTTCAAAGTTCAAAAATTAGTTTGTGTAATACAGATAGTTATTTCACTCAAAATAGTTTAAGCATCTACCATATGTCTGCTGTAGGTTGGCATAATTTTTTTAATGTTTTTTTTTTAACCACATTAAGGGGGCTTAGAAATTTAGTAGTCATTTTTCACATTTTCAAGAAAATTTGCAAAATAAATTTTTTAGGGACCAGTCCAGTTCTGACGTGGCTTTGAGGGGTCTGTATGTTAGATACCCCCATAAATGACCCCAACTAAGATACTAGATCCCTTAAAGTGTTTAAAAAAGCCTTTAGGAAGTTTGTTACCCCTTTAGAAATTTCACAGAAATTAAAGCAAAGTGGAGGTGAAATTTCAAAGTTTCACTTTTGTTTGCAGATTTTCAGTTTTTATTCATTATTCACTGGAACACAGTAGATGTCACCAGGTAAATGCAACTTAATATTGATTCCCCAGATTCTGCTGTTTTCAGAGATTTCTCATATGTGAGCCTAGTGCGCTATTTGGCTCAACCACAAGCCCCAGAATAGGAGGAGCACCTACCGGACTCTGGGGTCTCATTTTCATTACAATTTTATTTAGGTGCCATTTGAGGTTTGCAGACACCCTGAGGTGCTAAAACTTAATAAACTCCCCTAAAAAGACCAAATATTGGAAACTACACCCCTTAAGGAATATATCCAGGGGTGCAGTGAGTATATCATCCCCACAGGTGTTTCACGTGTTTTAAGCTTTAAGCTCTGAAAATGAAAAAAAAAAATGTTTTTCTATAATCTGCAATGTTAGTTGAAAATGTTTAATTTTTCACATGGAATCCTGGAAGAAAAAAGCATCCCAAATTGTGTTACACAACTTCTTCACAGTTCGGCAAAAACCAACGTGTGGGGGTAAACTGCTGTTTGGGTCCATGACAAGGGGGACAAGGGAGGGGGGGGGGGCTATTTGGCTTTTGGAACGCAGATTTTGGTGGGTGCCACATTTGCAAAGCCCCCAAAGTACTAGAACAGGTGAAATCTTCCAGAAGTTGCCCCATTTTGGATTCAAAACCCCTCATGTATTTCATCTAGAGGTGTATTGCGCATTTTGGGTGCACAGGTGTTCCGTAGTTTTTTAGCATTGGGCTATGAAAATGGGGGGGAAGCACAGTTCCGCCATTGTTCTTTGGGCTTGATTTTTACAGTGTTCGTCGTACGGGATAAATGATAGGATAACTGTACTATGGGGGTCGGTACAATTGCAATGATATACATTTTTAAGAGTTTTTTTTTTTTTTTTACTTTTACACAATAGAAATGAGTTAATAAAAAGTTCCGTTTTTATGTTGTCCTATTCTGACAGCCATAACTTTTTTATTGGCTTGTTTTTTTCGGGATGAGTTGATGTTTGTATTGGTACCATTATGGGTGCCTATGACGCTTTGATCACTTTTTATTAAGGTTTTTTAAATTATTAAACAAAATACAGCAACCGGGGAGTTTTTTTATTTTTTTTTTTAACAGCGGCACCAGCTATAAATGACTACTACCTTTACTCAGCAGTCGATACGATTACAGCGATACCCCAATTTTTATATTTTTTTTATGTTTTATCTTTTACACAATAAAAACACTTTTTTTTCAAAAAGAAAAAAGTTTTTGCATTTCCATATTCTTGAGCCATAACTTTTTTATTTTTCTGTTTACGGAGCGTTTAGGGGGTTTTTTTTGCGGGGGATTGACATTTTTTTTTTGGTACCAATTTTGGGGGGCAAGGCTTTTTCAAACGCTTTTAAATAAATTTTTTTTGGAAAGGGGGTAAGAAAAATACACAAACCAGTAGTGTTTTTTTTTTTTGGATTTTTAAAAGGTTCTCCGTGCAAAATAGTGACAATTTTTTTTCTCTGTGGGTTTGAGACGATTTTCAGCTTAAAAGTTTTTAATTTTTTTATGTGGAAGCACTTTTAAAAAAAAAAAAAAAAAAAAAAGTGTTTCTATTGTGTAAAACAATATTTATGCATGGCTATCTTCTGATAGCCATGACTTTTTTATACAAAGCTGTGTATTTTTTTTGCGGTATGAACTTATGTTTTAATTGGTACCACTCTGGCGTTTTATATGAGTTTTTGATCACTTTTTATTCCATTTTATGTGCTCTGGGATGAACAAAAATCACAATTCTGTGACTTTTTTCTTTTACGGCATTCACCGTACGTGTTAATTAATGTGACATATTTATAGAGTGGGTCGTTACGCACGTGGAAATACCAAAAAGGCTATTTTATTTTTTTTGGGCGTTTGGCTTTTGAAAAGGGGGAAAAGGGGGCATGTACTTTTTTATTTTTATTTTTCGTTTTGTGTTCACTTTTTTACATTTTTTTTCATTTTTCCCCAGAGGGAATTGTATAGCGATATTAAAAACTCAAAAGGAGACTTCAACATCATTACGCGTGAAAGACCCCAGGTGACTGCAATCACCATGCCCACAATGCAAGGGGGGCAGGGGTTCTCCCCGGGGAAAACCCGGAGCAGGAGGGGCTCACTCCCCCGCCTCTTTCATTTTTCCTTTTTTCATTATTCGACCATGATCGTCGCGAAATGAAGGGGTTTTAATCACCCGCCTGGACTCACTCCCATGGCGGGGGGGATGTGGCATAAGCCAGCAGTAATAGCCCGCTTGTGAGCTCACAAATCGCCATGACATACCAACTCAATTTTGCGGGAACCCCACCCCCCTTTTACGTGGGGTAGTAAAAGTGGTAAGGGGTTAAATTTTAGCCCCATTAGAGCCATTTACAAGCTTTTAAAAACCACTCGACAGATATTATGACGTAGTCACTGTGGTCTCATAGAGATCAATAGAGGGAAACATATTTTTAAAGGAAAAAATTTGCTCTATTTCCTCGGGCATACATGAAGGAAAAAAATAAATTTTTTCCCTTTCCGATTTGTAAGTTTCCCACTAAAAGGCAGAACATTTATAATTTAAAAAAGTAGGTTAATTTAACATTGAGAGATAGAATACAAAAAAAAAATCCCCAAAAAACACATTTTATAAATTTAAAAATTATTGCTTTTTTCAGTGAAAATAATAATTTGAAGGTGGCAAAACCCTTGCTGACAACACATCAGTCAATGTTTTTTGTAGTTGAGATGAGTTTGTGCACATGTCAAAAAGGGAAATTTTGGTCCCACCCGCTTTGCAGACATTTCTAAATCTTAAAATTAGGCGCGCTTTGGGAACCCCGAAGCTTCAAATCCCCCCCATAAGTTTTCTTGGGTTAAGGGCTGGAGACGGGTAGGCCCTCCCATTACCTTAACGGCTTCTTTTTTGACTACTCCTTTTTTGCCTTGGGTTTATGTTTTTGGGGCATAGTCTTGCTGGGAAAACCCAGCCAACACTTTTTAATGTCCGGCGAGGGGAAAAGGGTTTTCACTCAATTTTTTCGGAAAAGGCTCCACTATTCCCCTTTTTGGGGGGGGGTATTTTTCCTGAGAAACACCCTCAAAACTTAATGTTTCCACCTCCATCCTTGACAGTGGCGATGATGTTCTTTGGGTCATAGGCTGCTTTTCTTTTCCTTTAAACACGGCGAGTTGATTTAATACCAAAGAGTTTAATTTTTGTCTCATCTGACCAAAGCACCTTTTCCCAATCACTCACAGAATCATCCAGGTGTTCATTGGCAAACTTCAGACGGGCCTGCACATGTGCCTTCCTGAGCAGGGGGACCTTGCGGGCACTGCAGGATTTTAAACCATAACAGTGTAATGCGTTACCAATGGATTTCTTGGTGACTGTGGTCCGAACTGCCTTGAAATCATTAACAAGTTCCCCCGTGTAGTTTTAGGCTGATCTCTCACCTTCCTCATGATCAAGGATACCCCACGAGGTGAGATTTTGCATGATGTCCCAGATCGATGTTGATTGACAGTTACTTTGTATTTCTTCCATTTTCTTACTATTGTACCAACAGTTGTCACCCAGCCTCTTACTTATGGTTTTATAGCCCATTCCAGCTTTGTGCAGGTCTATGATCTTGTCCCTGACATCCTTAGAAAGTTCTTTGGTCTTGCCCATGTTGTAGAGGTTAGAGATTGACTGATTAATTGAGTCTGTAGACAGGAGTCTTTTATAAAGGTGACTATTTAAGACAGCTGTCTTTAATGCAGGTAATGAGTTGATTAGGAGTGTGTAACTGGTCTGCAGGACCCAGAACTTTGATGATTGGTAGGGGATCAAATACTTTTTTCTCTCCGCAAAATACAAATAAATTTATATAATTTATACAATGTGATTTTCTGGATTTTATTTTTGATATTCTATCTCTCAATGTTAAAATGAACCTACCCTTAAAATTATAGACTGTTCATGTCTTTGACAGTGGGCAAACTTACACAATCAGCAAGGGATCAAATTAATTATTTCCTTCACTGTACTTTTTGTGCGGGACATAAATGCATGGTCTACCATGCATCCTGCATGAATAGCATATACTGCTGGGAAGTAGAGCAAACTTCTACATCTTGGTGTCTCAAAAAAATGGGACATTATTTATTCAAAAACACAACAAGGCTATACTTTCAGCTCAATGGCTGAACTAAAGACTGAACCCAATAGGAGGCAACTCAGGTCCCAATGCTACTTGAGGAAGACAAAGGCTATGTTCACACGGCTTAAAGTGGGACGTATTTCGGTCCGTATTTCTCGCCGTACTGCGCTAAATGCGGGACGAGATACATCCCAGTCATAACGGTAATCCACAGTTCTCATAGAGAACTATGGATTACGTCTCCTCTCCCTGCTCGCACAATACACCGAGCGGGGAGAGAAGTGACATGTCAATTATTCACGGCATATACGTGCCGTGAATAATGAATGTCTATGGGGCTGCCGGCCCAACCGCCCCGCCCCCGCTGCCGAGCACACGGCGTAATTGCGGGCGAAATACGTCCCGCAATTATTGCCGTGTGAACATAGCCAAACAGGTGCAGGTAATTGCTAAACAGTAGACCACACATCCCACCACTAGGTGAACAATTAGATGATAAAAAACTGCACATTAAATTGATACCTGTTCACACCAGCATGCAAAAAAGCCAATACATTGCTAGATTGCACAAATGCAATAATACCGATAAAACAACCACTCACACGCCTTCAACATATGAGGGAAGTGATTGCTGGCATTACAATTGCATATAGATAAGGTGATATAAAAGGGTGCCATTAATGCAGATACGTGTGGTGCACCATGCTGGCCTACAACCTATTAGTGACACCCGTACTATTCGATTGGGCGGGCCGCACAGCTTTTTCTAGGTGTTCAAAACAAAATACAGACACCCTCCGCTGCCCAGTAGTTTTAGGCAACTAGAAATTGCATAAAAAAAAAATTCAAATATGAGGTATTAGTTAATACAGTGGCCACTATATTTCACAACCTCGCAACCTGCTTCAAGGGTCCTCATTACTTGTGAATCCCTACACTAACAATTTACAGAAAAATCACAAAAAATGGGACGTAATTTAATAAAAAAAAACAACACACTTACAGCTCAATGACTGAACTAAAGACTGAACCCAATAGGAGGCAACACAGGCCTCAATGCTACTTGGGGAAGACATACAGGTGCAGGTAATTGCAGAGCAGTAGCTCACACACCCCACCACTAGGGGAACAATTAGATGATAAAAACCTGCACATTAAATTGATTCCTGTTCACAGCAGTATGCAAAAAAGCCACAGTATAATCCATGGAGAGATTGCACAAATGCAAGAATACTGATAAATCAACCACTCACATGCCTTCAAGTAGCATTGGGGCCCGTGTTGCCTCCTACTGGGTTCAGTCTTTAGTTCAGCCATTGAGCTGTAAGTATGGCCTTGTTGTTTTTTTTTTACATCTTGGTATCTGTTAGGATACCTTTTTCAAAGTACTCCAACAGATAAAACAGACGTGTGCTATAATGCTATGTGAACGGACCCTTAGCCCCTTTCCGCTGTGTGGTCATAATATTATGGCTCCTAATTTTTTTCTTCCCGCTTCCAAGAGACATAACTTCCATCTACATATGAGGGCTTGTTTTTTGTGGGTCAAGATGTATTTTTTAATGGTGCCATTGACTGTGCCATATAATGTACTGAAAACTCAAAATCTAAGTCAGGTGAAATGTGAAACAAACTTTTTGATTACTTTTTATTCCAATTTTAATGGAACGTGATTCTAGATAATGTTATATTTGTATAGATCAGACTGTTATGAACATGCTGATACCAATTATTTGTAACTTTTAAATTTTTTATTCTTCTACTTGTAAAATGGCAAAAGGGGGTGATTTGAAGTTTTAATATTTTTTGAACTTTTAAAACTATTTTTTTTACTTTAACATGCAGTCCCCCTAGGATACTTGACCACTAGGGGGGAACAATTGCTTGTACACAATTCTACATCATATAGACAATGCAGAGGCGCGTACTAAGATGATGCTTCTATTACTTCCATAATAGAAGCACTTACATAGCAGCTATGGAAGCCTTCATTAGGCTTCCGGCTGCCATGGTAACTGATTGGGACCCTGCGCTCTCATCATGCGGGGTGATCAGAGAGAGGAACAATATGCATTTAGACATTGTGGCCTCAATTGTTGTGGCATCTAAATGGTTAAATTAGCGGTGTGTGTCAAGTGTAATAATCAGCTGGCACCCAGCGCATATGGAGTGGGCTCAGCGCTTTAGCCCGCTCCATACTCTCTTACCAACATTATGACGTAAGTTTACGTCAAATGTAATTAAAGGGGCTGTAAGCACTAAAGAGGGAATAAATTGTGCAATAGAACACATTTTAAGGTTCCAGCAACTACACCAGTAGATGAGGCCTTCTTGTTAAGTGCCCAGAGCTCTCTGCATTGAGCACTTTTTCAGACTTTACTCTGAGCTCTGAGGGAGAGCTGCAGTGTCCAATCAAGAGACTGCTAGAGCTGTCAGTGAGAGCTGGGAGGAGGAGCCAGGAAAGTGCTTAATGCTGAGAGCTCTGTGCACTAAACAAAAAGGCTCCACCTACTGGACACTTGTGGGAGAGATAATAGATAATAGACTTTAGGTCAGGGTTCATTGAAGCTACTTTAGAATAGTCCAATGATTTGCTCTTAGCCATTCTTGGATGTTTCAGTTGTGTGTTTAGGGTCATTTATCCTGTTGGAGGATTCATAACTTGCGACTAAGGCCTTGTCCCCACGGCACGGGTTTGCAGCCGGTTTTTCAGGTTTTGAAAACTGTCTGCAAACCAGCTGAAAAACTTTAAAATGGACCTCTACGGAAAACCCGCACAGTGGTCCACACTGCACGGGTTTTCGGCCAGGCGGTCAAAAACATAGAAATTGTTCATTCTTCGGAATATGAACATGTCTATGCGATGGGGCAGGGCTTTTCTCCGCTAATCGTGGAGAAAAGCTGTCTCCCTGCGGCTTTGTGCACGGCCCGAAAACAGTACAAGTACCGGTCACATAAACCGACCGGTATTTGTCCTGTGCCGTGGGGACACGCCCTAAAACCGAGCTTTCTGACACTGGGCAGCACATTTTCCTCCAGAATGCCTAAATAGTCTTGATATTTTTTGTACCCTGAAAAGATTTCAGATACCCTGTGCCATTTGTAGCAAAGCAACTCCAAAACATAATCGACCCTCCTCCATGTTTCACAGTAGCTACAATGCTCTTTTCTTTGTATGCTTCATTTTTTGCATCATAAACATAGAGCTGATGTTACATACCAAAAAGCTCCAGTCTTGTCTTATCTGTCCAAACGATGTTCTTCCAGAAGCTTTATGGCTTGTCAATATGCGTTTTGGAAAATTCCAGTCTTGCTTTTTTACAATTTACTTTAAACAGTGGTTTCCTGCTCATTCATCTTCCATTAAGTCTTCTTTGGCAAAGACATTGACGGATGGTGTGATCTGACACTGTTGTATCTTGACCTTAAAGTTCACCTCTAATCTCTTTGGAAATTGTTCTTGGCTCTTTGGTTACCATTCCTATTATCCATCTCTTCAATCTGTCATTAATTTTCCTCTCATAGCGACATCCAGGGAATTTGGCTACAGTCCCAAAGACCTAAAACTTATGAAAAAGATGTGTAATTGTAGTAACAGGAACATCAAGCCTTTACCTTTAAAGGGGTTTTACCACAAAGTAAAATTGACGTGGGAAACTTGCAAATTAAAAATAAACATTTTCACCATTCATAATTATTAAAAATTCTGTACCATTTTTGTTTTAGCTTCTACCTTAGTGATCCATAGTTTACAGCTTGTCTGCAGGGGATATGACCAGTGATGAGAGCTCCTCAATCCTGACTGCACATGCTCAGAAATCACCTCTTCTTTCAGGCAGCTACTGTCAGTCTCTTCCCTGCTTAGTAATCGCACACAGGTGTTGTCATTTTACTCCTGTCCTCTGTACTCCTTAGTAATTAGTCAAACAGTGCAAATAAATCAAAGGAAAAAAGAAACCTCAATCAGGTATGTGCATTGAGAAAAAAAAAACTATGTTTGGTTCATGCATGTATTTGAATCTAGGACCCATATGCTGAAAGGCAGAAGTACTAGCCACTCGGATACATAGTAGCTATTCATAGTTCTTTACAAAAAAAGACCTTTGTTTCACTAGAGTGAGCACACTGTGGGGACAGGTATAATGATGTCAAACCTGCTGGGTCACATGATGTGAATTTTAAAAAAATCAAACACGCCCAATTTTGATCAAACTGAAAGCTGAAGCAGGACAAACCAGATATGAAATGACTGTAGTAAAACCCCTTTAACACGTTTGTGTATAATTTACTTTTTATTCTTCTCTCACTTTACCTTCCTTTGGTCCATGTTCAGTGTGGTGTAAACCATGATATCAAAAAGCACAGTGACTGCATTTCACCCTGTGAATAGGCTGACAGATAACAAGTTTAAAAAACACCTGTGAAGTTAATTGTAGGATACACCTTAGTCATCAGTATTTTCTAGGGATACCATCATTTTTGCCCCAGTCATTTTTTTTTGTTTGAACCATAATCCAAACGCAGTGTTTGATTCTAATTAAATGATTTTCAGTGAATTTTAATTTATTATTACTTTTGTCTGTTTCAAGTTACCATTACCCCGTGACCACTTGTATACATATTTTAGTTTCTTAAAGTGGTTTCCAGGATTAAAAAAACATGGCTAATTGCCTTAAAAAATTGCACCGCCTCTATCACAGGATGTGTACGTTGTTGCAGCTTAGTACCAATTAAGTAAATGAGGCTGAGTTGCAATGCCAGACACATCCTGCCACGGAGCCATGTTTTTATTATCCTGGACAACTTCTTTAACTTATGGATTCCCACAGTTTTGTAGAGAGACTTAAAATTATCTCAGTATTGCAAGGAGGCAGCAGCATACAGACAACAGACTGAATATAAAATTTTCACAATTAACATACAGTTTTGAAAAATAACTTTTCTTCACCACAAGTGATGTTTCCAGCTTGAGAAAAGGCTCTGCACTAAACCAAAACATAGCATATTTGGTGATAAAAGAAGCAAGTCACGTTTGACAATTTAAAGGAAACTTGTCAGGTGGTTTATGCTGCCTTTTATGAGAGTAGGATTTGATAGAGAGAAGCTGAGTTCTGTTATATATAGGGTTATATGATAGAGGAGAGAAGCTGAGCTCTGTGATATGTAGGGTTGTATGATAGAGGAGAGAAGCTGAGCTCTGTGATATATAGGGTTATATGATAGAGGAGAGAAGCTGAGCTCTGTGATATATAGGGTTATATGATAGAGGAGAGAAGCTGAGCTCATGGATATATAGGTTATATTATAGAGAGAGAAGCTGAGCTCTGTGATATAGAGGGTTATATGATAGAGGAGAGGAGCTGAAAGCTGTGATATATAGGATTATATGATAGAGGAAAGAAGCTGAGCTCTGAGATATTTAGGGTTATATGTTTTGATGCTGAATTTCTGAGCAAAACGCAGAGAAAATACGTATTCCATGCAGAGAATCCGTGGAAATTTATAATTAATATCAATGGTGATGGCTAAAAAGCTCATGTCATACATGACCGAAACAATTGCACGTGGTTTTTAATGCGGATCCGCATCCAAAACCACCTAGAAATGAATAGGACTCTAAATCCAAATGCAATAAGTGTGTAAAATAGTTGTTGAAAACACGTTGAACAACGTAGTTTTCAACAGCAGGATAAGGTGAGTAAATTGTACTCATTGTGTGAACGTCCCCTAAATATTAGATAGTTTTAGTAAATGTGCCTCATTGTCTTCACCAAAAATGTATTCTGATCAGCACATTCTTTGACATAAATCTGCCTTCTAGCAACTGCATTATCACAATACGTAAGAAAATTCCTAAAGATAAAACTGTCAAAATAATAATGAATTCCAAAGGAAAGCACATTTATACCAGTTCTTAACTCAAAGGATAAATATATTTCTATCTGAAAGTAGAACATATTGTTTTAGTAGAATTTTGTTGATAACAATAAAATGCTTACTATTAGAATATGAGTGTTGTTTTTGTTTTGTCTTCCATTGAGCTCTCTCCCTATAGTTAAATTATTTTGTATGCCACTGGTGATACACTAGATTTTATAATGTTTTTTATTTCCTATAAATTACCTGTCAATTATGTTTGTTGCTAACAGATCAGTATATTTGTTTGTCACTTAGACAGCATATACTGTATTGCTTGCGGAAGTGTGGTTAAATATATTCTACTGATTCCATCGTGACAGGGTGGTTGTTTTGGAATTTGCAGAACTTGATCGTAGGCAACTGTTGATGGGTGAGAAGCCATATTTAACCAGAGACACAGTGATGGGAGTGTGTGACAGATGCCAAGGTTACACATCTTACTTGCAAGGGGAGTTCTAAAGGCTACACATGCAACACATAGTGAAACATCTTACTACAGACTATAAACGGTAGACTAAGGCCTTTCTATATCCTAATAGACTAAAGAGATTATTTTTATATATTGTTATTATATTAAATATTTCTATATAAAAAAAATATATAAATATAAAATTTTATATATATAATATATATATATATATATATATATATATATATATATTATACAGTAATAATATAATATATCTTTTGGTATCAGATTAAGGGAGAGAAAATATCTATCTATCTATCTATCTATCTATCTGTATTATCATATAAAAGGAGAAAAAAAGCATGCAAGAAGGACTGTGGTAATGAGACCCACCACAAATACAAAAGGCAAAATGCCACCCCCAAAAACAGTGAATAAAAATAAAAACACACTGAAAAAGGTTTCCTTTTTTCCCAATAACCAAAAAGGATTTTTTGTCCCTCACGGGCAAAAAAATTGCCCTGTGAAAGGACTGAAATGTTGTCCTTCTAACAGGTTTGAATAAAGAAAAAACTTTTTAGATTTTTTTTATATCTAAAATGCTGCATAATATATTGAAAGAGAGAGAGAGAGATTTATCTACAATATTGTTTGCTTAGCCTCTTCTTCCGGATAATTAATATTACTGTATGACATCGAACTTGTTTTTTTCAAATTTCGTTAGTTTTACAGTATATGTGCTACAATCATAACATTGTGGGGGAAAAAAAGAAGGGCCCCAAATTGCCCCGAACCCAAATTGCAAGAGAATTAACTTCCTTCTACTAGCACTAGCAAGCAATGAAGAACGTGACAGGTCTAGGGTGACTTCTCCAAGTTTTTTTCTCCAATGTGATTTTTGATTTGATTTTGATTTCTGCTTAGTTTTGGTCTTGCTACTTAGTTATTCTTTTTGCTCTGTCACCCTGGTATTTGTAGTTCTACACTTGGATTTTGATAATGGCTTGACCCTTGCTACATTATTGAATTTCTTCTTCTTTATTACTATATCCGACCCTATGTTACTATTTTGAACACACTTCTACTTCTCTTATCCTTTCATGGCACCAGCACTGTCAATCTGATACTATTTTAC
Source organism: Phyllomedusa bahiana (assembly GCA_025379985.1). NCBI lineage: Eukaryota > Metazoa > Chordata > Amphibia > Anura > Hylidae > Phyllomedusa > Phyllomedusa bahiana. The sequence continues at coordinate 24,178 of JAODAL010039305.1, forward strand.
AGACTTTACTATGACAGGGGTTTCCTCAGAACAAACTACTTCCATCAGGGGGAAAAGCCAGGGACCTTACTCCCTTCCGGACTAGGAAGCACTGATCAGAATGTTGCTTTGAAGGCTCACTGGCCCTTCCCCGCAAAAAAAAAATCTTACAACCCATAAAATAGGGAAAAAAAAAAAACTAAGGCTATTAAAAAATCGAGCCTAAACTTTTTTACACAAAAAAACACTTTTTTATTTAAGTGCAAAAACATAGAAATCAATAAAAAATTTTGGAAAAAACACGTAATCGTATTGCCCCAGAATAAAATAATAAGTTTATGTGTACTACACGGCGGGGCCGGGGACAAGGCTTTGGTGCCCTAGGCAGTACAGCCAAGGGGCCCCCCCCCCACCCCAAAAAATACCCCCCCCACACACACACAAATTCTCTCACCCCTCGCCGGTCCTTCACAAATTTTTCCCGCACATTCCAATAGCCCCGCCCATCTCCTCACATCACTGTACAATAAAAATCGCCCTGACAAACTTTTTTTTTCAAAGTCTCCCCTACATAGACAGTGCAATACCCCAAAATAACAGCACAAAAAAACCACCGAACATGGGAAAAATCAACCAACAATGTTTGTTAAAAAAAAAAACACCCTACAAAACCAAAGCCCCAAAACTTTTAACACTAAGGGAACAAATAACCCTTTCCAACCCTGACCAAACCAACCCCCACATGTACTATCAGCTGTAAAACAGGCCTGTTTACAAATCCACCCCCAACAGGACCATAAAGTGGAGATCGTTGATGTAGGCTCTGCAAAAAAAAAGTGTTCCCCCTGCTTTTACTTTTTATGACCACGGAGATGTTTTTTCTGATAACCCCGTTCACTTTCCCCTTTTTTTTTTCCATCCGGTTCAAACCTTCCGCTGATTGCTGCCGGGCCAATACTCTCCCGGGATTTGGACACAAATATCTTAATTCCTCACTTTTCCATAACCCCTTTAAATTTATGTAATAAGTCCCCTTAGTCAGACAGGTATATAGATATCCCTCTCAGTCAGGCGGGTATATAGAAATTGCCCCCTTAACAGGTAGGTAAATAAATAAGGGCACTCGGGCGGGAATAAAGCTAGGGGCCAGGCAAATATAAGCGGGTTTTCAGGCAGCAAAGGGGGCCAGACAGGGTATGGGGCCATAGGCAGGCTAGGGGCCCACAGGCGTAGGGGGCCCACAGGCGGCAAATGGGGGCCAAGGCAGGCGTAGGGGGCTCAGGCAGGCGTATGGGGGCCACAGGCAGGCATATGGGGGCCACAGACAGCCGTACAGGGGCTCAGGCAGGCTAGGGGGGGCCACAGGCAGGCAAATAGGGGCACAGGGCAGCCGAGGGGGGGCTCGGGCGGGTGAGGGACCAAGACAGGCTATGGGGTCGGGCAGGTTTTATGGGGGCACCAGGCAGGCATATGGGGGCCCCAGGCAGGCATTATAGGGGCACAGCAGGCTTTATAGGGGGCCGCGGGCAGGTTTTATAGGGCCCGCAGGCAGGCATTAGGGGGGCCCCGCAGCAGGCATTAAAGGGGCCGCAGGCAGGCATTAGGGGGCCACAGGCGGGAAATGGGGGGCCAAGGCAGGCATTAGGGGGGGCCCAGGCAGGCTTTTGGGGCCCGCAGGTAGATATAGGGGGCCACAGGCGGGGCGTATGGGACCTCGGGCAGGCAATGGGGCCACGAACGTATGGGGGCTTAGGCGGGCAAAGGGGCTCAGCGGCGTAGGGGCCCAGGCAAAAAAAGGGGGCCCAGGCGGCGATGGGGGCCACGGGCGGGCGTGGGACCTCAGGCAGTCATTATGGGGCCGCGGGAGGCATTATAGGGCCGCAGGCGGATTGGGGGGCCGCAGGCAGTATTATGGGGGCCGCGGGGGTAAGGGGCCGCAGCGGGCATTATGGGGCCACGGGCCGGCATTATAGGGCCCGAGGGGGGATATAGGGGGCCACGGGCACTTTAATAGGGGGCCACAGGCAGGCACTTAAAAACAACAACATAATATTTCCCCAAATTTCCCGGGCGGCCCGCCCTCTTCGTCCTCTCACCGCGCGCTCCCCGCACTCCTGGGGGCGCAGGGCCTGTGACCGCGTGCCCCCAGGAAGGCAGCGTCGCAAAGACATCACTCATTGCGACCTGCCGGCTGAGGCGCAGGGGGCCGCGGGGGTCCTCAGCCTGGAGACCCGGACCCCCCCCGTGTGTGGGCCTCAGCCCCACCGGAGATCCAGCATCCCCGGGGAGGGGCCCCACACGCCCTGGGGAGCAGGGAGCGCTTTGCCTCTGCCCGCAGAAGCAGCACAAACCCCCGGGCCCTTCACCCAGGGCGCGGCCTGACCCCGGCACGGTCGGGCCCGACGGCGCCCTTTTGGATAGGTGAGGTAGGCGCCCTAGGCGTCGCCTACCTTGGCCTACCCGTCGCCCGGGCCCTGTACACGGGTGAGTGCATAAAAAAAAAAATACACCAAAAATTGCTGTATTTCTCATTTCCAAAATAGTACCAGTAAACACGTCAACTCACCTGGTAAAAAAAAACCCGAACCCAGCTCTGAAAGATAAAAAAGTTATAGTTCTTGTTATGGCGATGCAACAACATGTTTGACTTTTTAGCATGTATAAACAGCAAAACATAAAACAAATATATAAACTTGGTATAGCTGTAATCATATCAACCTGTTGAGTAAAGTTATCATTCACTTAATGCACAATAAAAAACAGATACCTCCCCTCCCCCCGAAAAAAAACACTACTAGGATTGCTGTGTTTTGTTTATTCTGCCTCTCAAGTTGGCGGCCTAAGTCATATAAACCCCGTAATTGGTACCAATAAAGTTTTCAAAAAACAAGCCCTTAATCAGCTCAATATTCAGAAAAATAAAAAGTTGGGTTTAGACATGAATCCCTGAAAATATGGGGGCGAACAGACCCCAATTGAGGTAAAATGCAAAGTAGGTACTCATCTGAACTAAGGTCACCTTGTCGCTGGTGGATGGGCTAGCTTAGAACCTCAGATTTTCAGATGTGTCCTAAAGTAGCTGGTGGATGAGCTGTGTTACGGTCTGGAGGTGGATCCACTGGACCACCGCAGGCGATGGCGTAAGCCCACACCAGGGTGTGGAATCTAAGTGGGCCCAGGAAATTCACCAGACCCCGGGGATGGTCTTGCTGCGGCGGGTTTCCACCAGGTCACTACCACTGGCGGGGCTTGCCTGCGGTGGCGGCCAAGAGTGCGAGGTACAGTAATGGCAGGCAGGCTCGTGGTCGTGGACAGGCAGGAGGTCAGGACAGGCGGCTCTGGTTCGTAGACGGTAGACAAGCAGGAGTCAGGGCAGGCGGCAAGGTTCGTAGACGGTAAACGTAAGCAGGGATTTTGGTACACGGTAAGGCAAAGACAGGAACGCTCTGGAACACTTTCACCATGGAATATGCACCAAGGATCCGGCAGGGCCGGGAGGAAGTGGCCGGACTAAATAGGAGCAGTGCCCGGCAATGAACCAATTACCGGCGCACTGCCCCTTTAAATTCAATTTGCCGGCGCGCACGCCCCTAGGGGCGGAGCTACGCGCCAGGGACCGGAGCCAGACAGAGCCGGGTAAGTGAACGCCGGAGGGGGTAGCAACACGAGCGGACCCCGAACCCGACGTGCGGGACGGGGCTCTGCTGGAAGCAGGAGCACGGGCGCGCCTGCGACCCGGGACAGTGGTCGCAGGAGCGTCCGTGACAAGCTGGTGGATGGGCTCGCTTATAACCTCAGATTTTCAATTGTGTCCTAAAGTAGCTGGTAGATGAGCTGGTGGATGGGCTCGCTTAGAACCTCAGATTTTCAGATTTGTCCTAAAGTAGCTGGTGGATGACACGCTTAGAACCTCAGATTTTCAGATGTGTCGTAAAGTTGCTGGTGGATGGCTCGCTTAGAACCTCAGATTTTCGGATGTGTCCTATAGTAGCTGGTGGGATGGGTGGTTTTTATGGGCTTGCTCAGAACCTCAGATTTTCAGATGTGTCCTAAAGTAGCTGGTGGATGGGCCTGTGGATGGGCTTGCTTAGAACCTCAGATTTTCAGATGTGTCCTAAAGTAGCTGGTGAAAGGGCTGGTGGATGGGCTTGCTCAGAACCTCAGATTTTCAGATGTGTCCTAAAGTAGCTGGTGGATGGGCCTGTGGATGGGCTTGCTTAGAACCTCAGATTTTCAGATGTGTCCTAAAGTAGCTGGTGGATGGCTCGCTTAGAACCTCAGATTTTCAGATGTGTCCTAAAGTAGCTGGTGGATGGGCTGCTGGATGGCTCGCTTAGAACCTCAGATTTTCAGATGTGCCCAAAGTAGCTGGTGGATGGGCTGGTGGATAGGCTTGCTTTGAACCTCAGCTTTTCAGATGTGTCCTAAAATAGTTGGTGGATGGGCTTGTGGATGGGCTCTCTTAGAAACTCAGATTTCCAGATGTGTCCTAAAGTAGCTGGTGAAAGGGCTGGTGGATGGGCTCGCTTAGAACCTCAGATTTTCAGATTTGTCCTAAAGTAGCTGGTGGATGGGCTTGCTTAGAACCTCAGATTTCCAGATGTGTCCTAAAGTAGTTGGTGAAAGGGCTGGTAGATGGGCTCGCTTAGAACCTCAGATTTTCAGATTTGTCCTAAAGTAGCTGGTGGATGGGCTCGCTTAGAACCTCAGATTTTCAGATGTGTCCTAAAGTAGCTGGGGAAAGGGCTGGTGGATGGGCTCGCTTAGAACCTCAGATTTTCAGATGTGTCCTAAAGTAGCTGGTGGATGGGCTTGTGGATGGGTTCGCTTAGAAACTCAGATTTTCAGATGTGTCCTAAAATAGCTGGTGGATGGGCTCGCTTAGAAACTCAGATTTTCAGATACTGTATGTCCTAAAGTAGCTGGTGGATGGGCTCGCTTAGAACCTCAGATTTTCAGATGTGTCCTAAAGTAGCGGGGAAAAAGGGGGTGGATGGCTCGCTTGAAACTAGATTTAAGAGTGTCCTTTTGTAGCTGGGGGATGGGTGGGGGAAGGTTTGTTTTGAACCTCAGTTTTCAGAGGGTTCCTAAAGTAGCGGGGGATGGGCTCGTTAGAACCCCAGATTTTAAATTGTCCTAAAGTAGCAGAAATGCATTGAAAAAACCCCTATATTTTTTTTGCTTTTTTGCCATTTTACCTTGCGATATTGTTTGATTTGCATTGTTTTTGTTGCCATCACAGCCCCTATCTAATTTCTTTAAAACTGTTTTGGATTGGACCAATTTGTGTTTTGATTGATTCATAAAGCTGAAATTTATTTACAAAGAATTTCTTTTGTATAAAATAGTGCATAAAAAAACACATAGAGGGGATTTAACCCAAAAGAGCTTGTTGGAAAAACTTTGATGGACAGTAAGGAAAAAATTATTTGACCCCTTGTGATGTTAGTTTGCCCACTGACAAAAAATGGACGTCAAATTTTAAAAGGGGGACCTATCATCATGGTACAAAAGTTATTTACATGAAAGGGGATTTTCGTTAAAAAACATAAAATAAATGACCTATGGAAGCAGGACAACTAAAAACATACTCATTATATAACGAGGCAACAATCTAGAAAACAGTGAGGGAGCACCATTTGGGGGTTTGGGAGCTTAACGCGCTGGTCCATATAGGCCCCCCGCCCCCTAAATTTAAAATTGTATGCGCCGTTTTCCAGGCTTTAAGACTGCAGTCAGAAGCAGCATCAGGCTCCACTGTGTTGGGGGATTACGTAGGTGTATCTAACCCCTTTTAAGTCCACGGAAAACCTATTGATATCTGTATCTAAGCCCATTTTAAAAAGTATTGTGTGATGAACCTTTAATCTAATACAATCATTAAAACAGAAAAACTAGTTATTGTTTTTATTTATTCATTATATTTATGTTTAAACGGGGGTACAAGCGTGGTTAAAACCCATAATATTTTTGACGCGCTATTTATACACAGTTTAAGCAAGCCATATTTTTTGATAGTGTGCCAGCCGTGTATTAAGCCTCTAATGTGTGAAAAATAAATTTATTTTTCCGTAAAGAGCTGTTTTGAAAGGTGAAATGACATTTTCTTTGCAATGTTTGGCGTTTACACCTTTTTGTTGATTTTTTTCCTGTTTTTTTTTGCTGCAGGATGTTTTAAAAAATTTCAATTTGTGACTGTTTTTTTTGTTTTTTTTAGGGGTTCTTGGCACGTTAAATAAATTTAGGATTTAAAGGGTAGGTCACTATGCCCACAGCGATACTATATATGCTTAATTTATTTATTTTGGGATGACTGGCGTTTGTAAAGGTGAAAAGGGGGGGTGATTGTTTTTATTTTTTTTTCTTGTGTTGCTATTTTTTTTTTTGTCTTTTTAAACTTTTTTTTTACTTGTCCCCTTAGGGGGGCTTGTTTTGTGATTTTGATCATTTACAATTCATAATAGCACTGCTATGCATTGTAACAGCCAATCACTACGACTGGCCGTGCCTTGAGCATAGTGACGTCACAGGCAGCTCGGAAGTCTTAGTTAGGCCCGTTACAGGATTTTGGGAGTATTTACCCGTAAATTTACCCGTACGGTGAATTACGATCTGAATACTCCCAGTCATTGGGAATCCCAGTTCTATAAGGGTACGATTCCGTCTCCCCTTCCCCGCTCGCACATACGATGGCGGGGAGATAAGTGACGTCAATTATTCACGGCGTATACGCGCTGTGAATAATGAATGTTAGGGGCCCCGACCCCTCCACCCCCCCTAAAGGTAATTGCGGGGCGAGTACGTCCCCGAAATTTAAACCGGGTAAAAATAGCCCTTGGGTTTTCCGGGGGTGGTGGGGAAAAAAAGCAATGGCAGTGCTGAATAAGGGGAGCTCCCTGCCCTGTCGTTGACCGAGCAAAAAAGGTTAATGCCCTACCGAGTGACCCCCTTTATGGATGACACAGCATGGGGACAGCGGTAATATACAGCTGGTTCCATGCTGCGGGCATGGAAGAGGTTAAAGGGATTGTTGGGTTATTATCCATTTATTTTTTATTAATATTTACTCTGTTACTAATGCTATTTTAAAATAAAAAGAAATTGTTCTCACTTTTCCCTTCACCTCGGATCCAGCGCTGTGTCGTCTTCGGTCCTCCGAACAGGGACGTCACTGTTGCAACCTCTGACTGGCTGCAGCGGTCATGTGCCAGTGTTTGGAAGTGACCATTGCAGCCAATCAGCGGTTCCAACAGCGACCGTTCAGAAGGCGGCGGACATAAAGCCCGGCCGAGAGCGAGTACAGCACAGTTCTGGATGCAAGGTGAGAAGCAGTTTATTTAGTAAGAGAAAAATATATATTTTTAGAAAAAATAACCAGTCAACCCCTTTAAAAATACAACTCATATGGCTCTTGGAAGGTAGGAAGGAAATGGGGAAAACACAAGGGATAATGATGCGCAATTGGGAAGGGGGCTGGGCCAGTTTTTTTTTTTAAATAAAAGTTGGGACTTGTTTTACCCATTATGAGGGTTTTTTTAATGGTGCGGTCTGTAATAAGTGGGGATGTCTTTGCTCTCTCTATACACCTCTTTATTGCCTAGTGCTGCACACTGCTGAACTGGTAACAAGGCTGCTGCAGCACCTCTTTATCTAATCTCATGACTACTGATCCCACTATGAGGTTAGACACAAGGGGGTAGCAGGAGAGTCACAATATCAGCAATGTGTTGGACACTCACAGGCTGGAAGGCTCTAAGCTCCAGGATGTAATTAATTGCATTTTCTTCATGTGGTCTGCTCTGCTGAAGCTGCGGACAACAGGAGCTGAGCACAGAGGGGGAGGGCTGCAGACTGAAATCTTCTAGACGCTCTAGGACAGCAATCCCCAACTCCAGTCCTCAAGGCCCACCAACAGGTCATGTTTTCTGGCTTTCCTTAGCATTGCACAGGTGATTTAACTATTGTCAGTGGATAGCCTGAAAACATGACCTGTTGGTGGCCTTGAGAATTGGAGTTGGGGAACACTGCTCTAGAAGCTATCCTGACAGCAGAGTCACCTGGTCAGCAGTATGTAGGAGCCAGACTGCCCTTCTACATATCCTGGTGACTCCTGCTGTATGTCTGTCCTGGCTGTCGGCTCCTCGCCTGTTACACTCTGCAGAGGTCCCGACAGGCAGGAAAAGAGGCAGGACAGAGAGAATCCTCACTAACGTCCTCCGGTGGGCTAGTCTGACACTGCACTACACCAACCAAAAAGACCTCAATGACCTGATCAGAGATCTTGGTCTTACCAAGTCAAATGCCGAGCTTTTGTCTTCTAGGCTCAAGGAATGGAACTTGCTGGAGGAAAGCTTTCAAATTGCAGGTCAGAGGAAGCGTCACCATCTTTTTTCCAACTTTTTCACCCATCAAGATGGACTCTGCTTCGATGCAATTGGAATAGCATGTAACCCGAAAAAGTGACGCCTCTTCATAGACAGCTCATGCAGGAGCCTTAAAGCAGTGATACTCCATAACAGTATCAAGTACCCGTATCTTCCCCTGGCTTACTTGGTGCACCTCAAAGAGGAGTACAGTAACGTCAAGACTTTGTTAGACGCTTTGAAGTATGATGAGTACAGCTGGGAGTTCATCGGAGACTTCAAAGTGGTAGCATTTCTGATGGGTCTCCAAGGTGGTTTTACTAAGTCTCCCTGCTACCTTTGTCTTTGGGACACCAAGGCACACTATAACAAGAGGGACTGGCCGCAACAGACCGAGTTCTCTGCAGGGAGTAACATTGTCAGATGGGAGCCACTGGTTGACCACCAGAAGGTGCTGATGCCTCCACTGCACATCAAATTAGACCTTAAGAAACAAGTCGTCACGACTCTATATTAAGAGTCGCCAGCCTTCAAGTTTCTTCAAGACTTCTTCCTTAAGCTGTCTGAGGCAAAGGTTAAAGCTGGTGTATTCATTAGACAACAGATAAAGAAGATCTTGGAATGCATTGAATTTCCCAAGATGCTCACCAGGAAGACAAAAGAAGGTCTGGAACAGCTTGTCATGGTAGTTTGCAGCTTTCTTGGTAACAACAAAGCCAAAAACTTTGGGTGACATGCTCCAATATGCAAACACCGTTTTTTTGGGTCTATTTTGCGGCAAAACTACTTTTGACGCCATATTCTCTTTCGCACACCAAAACTAGGTTCATTCTACGCCGGGCACGACACATTGTAATGCGCCTAAAATGATACGCTGTGCGCCTCCATAACGCAATGTGCCTACTGAGGTGCATTACATATACTAGTAATGATAATTTATGCACATCTGTTGCGCAATGCGTATTGATAGGTGCATAACATACACTACCAATAATATGCTATATGCCGCGATTTGTGCAATGCGCCTTTTTAGGCGCATTATGTTCACTATGCAAGGTATACATGATGCCAGAGTTTTGAGAGGATGTTACTTTATGGTGCACTTTATACTGAATTAATGCGTCTAAAAACTGCCGCGGTGCCCCAATTTTCAGACATGTCACCCTATGTGAAGCTGGTTGAGACTCTGGTGAAGAAGTAAGGCAAAATGTGTTGCAGAATGTCCCTCAAAGTCCACATGTTTGATGCGCATCTTAATAATTCAAGGAGAACATGGGAGCGTATTCAGAGGAATACCAGCACTTCCACCAGGATATAATGGACTTCGAATGTAGCTACCAAGGACAATACAAGAAGAACATGATGGGAGATTACATTTGGAGTTTGATTCATGAAAGCGATTTACAATATGAAACGCAAATCTTGAAGGAACGCTCATTTCTTATAATAAATCTGAAGCAGTTTGTTTTTTTTCTGGACTATATGTGAACGAAATCTAATGCAAATTTGCCTTTTCCCCAATGTAAAATAGATAAATTCAAAAATGTCACTGTCCCAGTCACAAAGCAAAGTTTGTGGGGAACAAATGTCGTTTTCCATTGTTTTTAGGCATAAGCAGCCAGGAAATAACACTTATTAATCAGGAACAAAAAAAAGGGAAAATTTGTTGTCTAGTATTATCGTCAAACAGCTAATGTAGAATTGCAGGAAACCCAGGGATAAGACAATGAAATTATATCACAAATATGTCTAAGTATGGGTGAGTTTTTATTTAGAAAATATTTTTTTCCACCAGACAACCCATTTACCCATAATGGTTCGGACTTCCTAACATCTTACTTTGCAGCCTCAAGGTAATAGAAATTATACAGGCAAAACATTTGTATATCTCCAGTTTTGTGGGAAAACTAATGTGCAATACAATTTTTTTGCAGCAAGACCAGTCCTGAGGGTAACAATGTGGCCATACTCCATGACAATTTCTAGAGTAGTGGAACTAGTAGGATCTAGTTGAAAGGGGTTGTCCTAACTGGGCAACCCATTTAAGTTAAGCGTCAATGAGGGTAACAATGAGGACCAGTGCTAAAGCATTGCAGCACTTAACAAGGTCAAGAAACAATGGCAAAGCAACTAATGACTCGCAAAATATAGCCAGGACCTGCCAAGGAGTGGACTGTGAAAAAGGCAGGAGCTTGTTACAGGTGAGGAAAAGGTTTTCATGACCCTTCAAACCACCACTTAGTATACGCTGTAAAAGGGGCACAGACGGGCAGTCTGCCAAAGTAACAGAAAAGGAAGGACTGAATTGAAAAAAAATTGTTCTACTGTGCACTATGTTGACAAAGCTCTCAATGGCACAGATGATCAGAGCATTGTTACACATCTGAAATATATTGTAACAATTGTAAAATCTGTAATTTGAATTACACTTACAGAAACTGGGAAAGGTCTGCAGATGTAATTAGTTGGTAAAAAGAAAGAATAAGGTAGAGATATTTATTTTTCATTCATTCTTGGACAATCTCTCTAGCGCCACCCTATGAAACACACTGATGTTATTGGCATGCAAGACCATAAATGCAGCATTTTTGGTGATTATATGTAAATCTCACAATCTTAAAAGAAAATATTCATTTTCATTATAATAATGAGTAGCTGCCATAAGTGTGCTCAGTCCTGAAGATAATTATTGCCAATAGTTTTTAAACATTCTTGCATGCGTTATTGAAGACTTGTTATTACAACTTGTAGCAATTTTGTTAACATTCTTATATTTCTGTGAAATCCTTATACTATATATACTGCTGTGAACCAATACATTGTTAAACTTCTGTAAATCATACAGAGAAAATATCCCTGAAAGACTTTTTTATTGCGCTGTTGTATCTAAAACAAAAAATAAACTTTGCAAATTGACGTAATTGAAAATGTGCTACCAACTTGTGTCTACAGCTCCTGTGCAAATAAAGGATTTATCAAAACTCTCTAATAGTAAAACTGTCTTTGTCGCCCATAGCATCCAATCAGAGCTCAGTTGTCACGGCGCACGTTTCCGCCGTGAAGCAGCAAGGCACGGTAGGGGTTAATCCCTCTAGTCAGTCGACATACCCACGGAGAAGCCGGGCTGATGTGCTTAGGAGTGACAGCTCGGCTCCTAATCAAGTCAGAGGGTATGTCGCACTGGCCAATAGGAGGGCCCAGAGGTCGCACCAATCCTCTGCTGCGGCGGGCTCTGCGTTCCTCATTTAAACTCCCTCATTTCTCTTAGTCCTTGCCTGAGAAAGGTTTCCCCTTGCTATTTCCTGTGGTTCCTGTTGATTTCTGACCTCGGCTCGCTTCCTGACCTCGCCTTTGCCTCCGACTTTGCACTGCGCTCCTGACAGTTTTTGGACCCAGGCTTCTTTCTGACTATTCTTTTGGATTACTTTTCTTGGCATATACGTTCCCGTACTGTGACTGACCCGGACTGTTGGACTTTGAGTTTCCCTGACGGCCCTGCACTTAGCAACATAGGGACTGTCGTCCAGTTGGGGTCTGCCGCCTAGGGCAGCACGCCAAGCAGGCAGGGACAGTGGGCTGGGTTGCAGTCAGGGCCCACTGCACCTCCTCTGATGTGACATCAGTTTTCATTTCTTACACTGATCTGGAAAAATTAAAGCTGAGCACTTATTGGTTGCTATGGACATCATAGACCATTTTACTGTTAGACATTTTTGATAAATGAGGCTTAATGTGTTTCCATGGTAAAAAAACTAAAATATAGTCCTGCTGTGACACTCCCTTCTATTTGTTTTATAATTCTATCTACTCTACCTAATGCAATAGTTATGATATATTTAAAGGAGAATGACTTTAAAGGGGTTTCATTGTTTGAAGTGTTCGTAATCTTCAGCTAATTCTATGAGATTGAATTTGAAATCAAGGGGTGAGTCTCTCCTGCCGGGAGGCGTGTCTCTCCTGTCAGCGGGCATGTCTCGGGCATGTCTCGGGCATGTCCGCGGGCATGCCTAAACTGATGAAACACATGTGAGTAATGCACACTGCTCTCTTACCCCTCTGTTATCAGGCAGGAGACTGTGTGACTGTGTTATATGGAGGGAACATAGGACATAAGACTGTGTTATATGAGGGGATCTATGAGTTAAACAGCCAGTAATTAGACAGATCATTCACCTTAGAGCTGGGAGATGAGTATAGAGCCAGCAGCCCTCTCACATAGCTGGTTTTACTTTCAGTTTTAACAGCTCAGAGGGGAGTAAACACAGAGGGCAACATGCATGAATCTCGCCACGTCGGGGCGCACCTTTCCGCCAGTTTTCCGGTGAAATTTGCGCCCGATTTATGTCGACGCTGGGGCGTGCTCATACATAGTATGTAAAGCCCGCCGCGCCTCGCCAGTGTTTGAGGCGCAGTGCGGGGACATGGGTGCAGTGCGGGGCTGCGCCTAAGATTCGCCGCCGGAGGTAGTGCGCTCATACATGCGGTGTAAAGTCCGCCGCGCCTCGCCAGTGTGTGGGGCGCAGTGCAGGGACTGAGGCGCAGTGCGGGGCTGCGCCTAAGATTCGCCATTCGAGGAGGTGCGCTCATACATGCGGGGAAAAGTTCTCTGCGCCTCCCCAGTGTGTGGGGCGCAGTGCGAGACTTAGGCGCAGAAGGGACTGCGCCGAAGATGTGTTCCGATTCGAGACAGGCTGGAAAACAGCGAGAAATCATTCAACATGTCCGTGCGGAGTATGAATCAAAAATCGCCTTTATAAAGGCGGAAAACATTCTCAGAAAAGAGCTCAAACCTCAAAAATAAAAAATACATTAAAAAAAATCACTTTCCAAAAATCTAGAACGGCGCAATATCAAGAATTAGGATACTGGAAATTGCCGGGAGAAACAGTAATTCAAATTCTGAAAGCTATTCTCATTGGTCAGCAGAAACCGTCCAATCAGAATAGGAGCGACGATGAACCATTATAACCTATGGAGAAGTTTGGACCAATCAAAATCAAAGGCGGGACAGTTCAAAATACTGTAAAAATACAGAAAAGAGCTGATTGGTTGAGCTAGCGGGGGCTTGGCTATCCCAGCCAATCAGAGCGTGAGCTACTTGTCCCATTGTAGTCTATGGAGAGATCGGCGCAATGCAATCTCCGCTCTCAGCGCTGTGCGGCATGGAGTATGAATAAAAAAATCATTTTTATTAGGTGGAAAATATTCTCAGAAAAAGAGCTGAAACCTTCTATAAACATAAATCAGTTAAATCCCGAACAACGCGTTTTTCGCCGAGACCGGCGCAACATCGGGAATTGCAATATAGAGAATTGCCAGGAAAAACAGTAATTCAAATTCTGTAAGTGCTTCTCATTGGTCGGCAGAAGCCAGCCAATCAGAATAGGAGCGACAAAAACCCATTATATCTTATGGAGAAGTTTTGACCAAAACAAAATCAAAGGCGGGGGGCAGTTCAAAAGACAGTAAAAATACAGAAAGAAGGGTGATTGTTTGAGCTAGCGGGGGCTTGGCTATCTCGGCCAATCAGAGCGCGAGCTACTTCTCCCATTGTAGTCTATGGAGATCGGCGCAATGCAATCTCGGCGCTCAGTGCTGTGCGGCATGGAGTATTAATAAAAAAATTATTTT
>JAODAL010039306.1:0-38150 GCA_025379985.1 Phyllomedusa bahiana
CCCCTTGGGTTTCACGCTGCAATGGTATTCCCCCCGGGTTTCCTGCAAAAAAAAAAATGTCAGTTTCAACGCGGCCGAGAAAAAAAAAACGGCGTTATGTCCCCGCTCCGATCTGATGCTGGCTTGTTTAAGGGAGGCCAGCTTCAAGGGGAGGGGTCGCCATCCTTGGTGATGGATTTAAAGACCCCCTGATACTCCAAACCCAAAAAAAAAATAGAAAAACAGAAATGCAAAAAAAAGTAGTGTTGAGCGATTTTTATAGAAAAGTTGAAAATGGAAAGGTTTTTATGGGATCAAAATTTCCCCGTCATGCGAAAATTAAGGTTAAAATTGTGCTTTCATCTATTAAGACGCCCCTTTTTCGGCGCTTCTGAAAATTTTGGCGGCCAGCAAATGAGTTACAGAATAGGCGGGTGGGGGAGTGTTGCGAGTCTGATGGGATGTGTATGGTTGCGTTTGGCTGGAAAAAATCACATGACCTTTTTAAATAGAACGGGTTTTCCCTGTTTCACCCTCGTGTTCTCAGGTTTCTATAGGGATAGGACTGCGTTCTCCGTGGCCCAAAAAACAGCTCACGAAATTAGTTATTTTGCACAGAAAAAACCGTTTTACTATTAGCTGTGATTTTTTCCAATTTAGTTCGTTTTAGGGATTTGAACATTTTTGTAGTTAGCTAGGAATTTTAAAGCAGAATTACCATAAAAATTTTTCAGGGCCGGGGTGGGAGCGGGGGGGGGGGGGGGGGGCACGGGCGAAACCCAGAAAAGTTTAAATTTAAAAAAACACGGATAAAGTTCACCAAGATTAGTGTAAAACATTGTGTGGAATTTTTATTATTAACAGTTTGCTATTAAAATTATTTCCTGGTATTGGGCAGCCTGAACTTTTTTTGGATAAACAAAAATTTCTAGTAATGCAGGTCTCTTTGTTGCTGCAAAAATCCACTTTTTATTATCGTTTACATTTCAAATAGGTGTTAAAATTTTACCCATTACACCTGTGACTGTTGATATATCCCCTTGCATTTAAAATTACAAACCAGCAATCTTGTAGTGCACAGGTTGTTTGTTCCCAAAAAAATACCGGGTATGTACGAAAACATACAGTTACGTTTTTTTTGCTTTTGCGCCCCCAGCATGTTCATTGACGCAGCATTCGTAAATCTTAAAAACAGAAAATTTCTAATTCACCCACAGGTGTTTTAAAAAAGTGCAAAAAATACGTTTATTATATAAAACAAAAACTTTAGTGTTTTTTGACTTTTGCGCTCCCAGCACTTTTTCTTGACGCAGCATTACGTAAATCTTAAAACAGAAATTCTATATTCCCACAGGTGAATTAAAAGGTAAAAAAAAATACCGTTTATTATATCAAAACATAAACCCCCGTTAGTTTTTTTTGACTTTTGCGCCCCCAGCCTGTTTATTGACGAGCATCTAGAAAATTTTTAAAAAACGCAATTCTTATTCCAAAAGGTAAATTAAAAAAGGTGAAAAAAATACAGTTTTTATATAAAAAACATAACAGTTAGTGTTTTTTGTTTTTTGCGCCCCCCAGCATGTTCATTGACCAGCTTTCGTAAATCTTAAAAAGAAAATTCTATTTCACCAAGGTGAATTGAAAGGTGCAAAAAATACAGTTTATTATATCAAAACATCAGTTAGTTTTTTTTTGATTTTGCGCCCCCCAGCACGTTCATTGACGCAGATCTAGTAAATTTTAAAAACAGCATTTCTATATTCACCAGGTGAATTAAAAGGTGAAAAAATTTTACATTTATTTATCAAAACAAAAACAGTTAGTGTTTTTTGACTTTTGCGCACCCAGAAAGGGTTCTTGCGAGCATTAGTAATTTAAAACAGAAATTCTTATTCCCCCACAGGTAAAAATTAAAAGGTGAAAAAAAATCTGTTTATTATATCAAAACATACAGTTACGTGTTTTTTGACTTTTGCGCACCCACCCCTTTTGTTCTTGAGCAGTTTACGTAAATCTTAAAACAGAAATTTTATATTCACCACGGTAAATTGAAAGGTGAAAAAAAAATACAGTTTATTATATCAAAACATAAAGTTAGTGTTTTTTGATTTTGCGCACCGCATGTTATTGACGCAGATTACGTAAATCAAAAAACAGAAATTTTCTTATTCCCCACAGGGGAATTGAAAGGGCAAAAAATCAGTTTATTTTATCAAAAAAAACATTTCGTGTTTTTTGTTTTTGGCACCAGCAGTTCATTGACGCAGCATTACGAAAAATCTTAAAAACAGCAATTTATATTCACCAAAAGTGAATTGAAAGGTGCAAAAAATAACGTTTATTATATCAAAAAATAACATTTTAGTGTTTTTTGTCTTTTGGCACCCAGCATGTTCATTGACGCAGATCTACGAAAAATCTTAAAAAAAAAAATTCTATTTTCACAAGGTGAATTAAAAGGTGAAAAAAAAACCCGTTTATTAATCAAAACTAACAGTTACTTTTTTTTTTGATTTTTGCGCCCCACCCCCTTTTTCTTGACGCGTTTACGTAAATCTTAAAACAGGCAATTCTATATTCCCCAAGGTAAATTTGAAAGGTGCAAAAAAATACGTTTATTATATCAAAACTAACGTTAGTTTTTTTTGACTTTTGCGACCGCTGTTCATTGGCGCATCTCGTAAATTTTTAAAACAGAATTCTATTTCCCCACAAGTGAATTGAAAGGTGCAAAAAAAAAACTTTATTTATCAAAAAAAACTTACGTTGTTTTTTTGACTTTTGCGCACCCCCATGTTCATTGACGCAGATCTAGTAAATCTTAAAAAACAATTCTATATTCACCACAGGTGAATTGGGGCAAAAAATACGTTTTTTTATATAAAAAAAAAACGTTACGGTTTTTTTGATTTTTGTGCCCCCGCACTTTTCATTGACGCAGATTACGAAAAATCTTAAAAAGCATTTATATTCCCAAGGTGAATTAAAAAGGTGCAAAAAATACATTTTTATTATATCAAAACATAACAGTTAGTTGTTTTTTGGACTTTTGGCCCTAGCACTGTTCTTTGGAAAACAGTCTACGTAAATCTTAAAACGCAATTCTATATTCACCACAGGTGAATTGAAAAGGTGAAAAAAAATCCCGTTTTTTTACCAAAAAAAAACAGATAGTTTTTTTTTGGGGACTTTTGCCCAGTCCAGATTTGTTGATAGACACCTTGCAGTTAAATTTAATCCAAACAAATTTTTTTTGATTGAGGGGTTTGAGAATAGCTGTGATTTGCGTCTTTTAATAAGGACTTTCCAAAACTATTCCATACCCTTCTCAAAAATTTTTATTTTCTGAACAGGAGCGAAAAGCAGGTGGTAAGGAGCAATGAGGGGGGGAGCAATGGAGGGAGAGGTACGAGAGAAGGGGGCTCCCTTCCGTTGGCGGGGGCAACACCATGCCAGCGGATCGTCAGTTGCAGGACCGTCAGGCCTGTATCCGTGGGTCGGGCCCTGTGAATTAAGTTACGAACTCGTCGTAAAACTGTCCTTAGTGGTTAATTTTCAACGCATCTAGCGTCTTACCCCCCGTCCTCGCGTTACGGCCACAATGTCGTCATCAGCATTTCAGATTGTCCAACTGAAAACAGCCCCAAAAGTCAACTGTGTACCCCCCCTGTGGATAATCCATTTTTGAAGACCCTTTAAAGACAAAATGGGAGGTGGGGCAGAAGGGTGTTAAAAGATCAAGAGGCCAAAAAAAGGGTGATTTTTCTGCTCTGACGCCCCCGTTACTGATGCCCTCAGAGGAGGTGAAAAAAGGTTCAATCGGAAAAAAAAAGGGCGGTCGGCAACTCCTTGCAGTGCCCCCTTGTTGTAGCCCGCAGTTCTGGATGGAATCAGGACGACCAGTCCCTGTGTTGATGATGATGATGGGGTGACGAATTGCGGAATCCACCCCTGGTTTTTCCGCAGAATTTTCTTGGAGCATTCATCGTGGACGAGGAGGAAGGATGGGGTAGTGTCAATACGGGGGCCCCCCACAGAAAGGGAGGGGGTGCAGAAGTCCGCTGATAGGTTCCCCCCGCCCCGGTAGCGCAAAACCCCCTCCCCCCTCATTAGGCGTGGTTCGGGGTCCAGGCTAGTGCAAGGGGGGCTAGCTCTCAGGGTTAAATTCAGGCAAGTAGGGTGTGTTGAAGTGTGCCGGAGGCAGCGGTGGGGAGGAGGGGGGAGGTTTCTAGACCCCGTTTGTTACCGACGTCCTGCCTTTGGAAAAGGGGTTGGCGCGAATTTGAGGCGGAGGAGGAAGATGAGGAAGATCAGTTTGTAGTGCCCTGGCCCCAGAGGCTTGGGAAATCAAGGCCCCATCTCTAATGAGTGTTGGATACCCCTTTTTCCCCAAACATGATCCTCGTATTAAGTCATCAAAAGAACAACAGTTACGGGGGTGGACCCTCCTGGACCCCCGGTAAAAAAACAAAAATCAGCATTTTCCCTTCCCACCCACCAAAAGAGATTTTAAATGCGGGAAATGGGACCTTGTGATTGATCAACGGGGAGACATCTTTTTGCGTCTGCTTCACGTTCCCCAAATGTCAGGGGAAAAAAACATCAGCGCGTGACGCGAGAGTGCCATGTAGGCGTAGCGGGCAGCGGGGAAGGGTGCAGAAGCCAAATGGGTGCCCTCTGGCAATCTTTTTTTCCACCTCCCAAGAGAAATGCAGGGCAAAATCCAAAACAGAGTTTGCTTAAGATCAGGGGTGCACGACTTCTGCGTTCAAACCCCGTGTTTTTGATGTTTCCGGACCATTCTTCTGGGTATCCAAAGGGACAAAAGGCCCGGGGCTGGTCGTCAGCCATAGAGGTGTTGTCCTGCCCAGCAGCCAGGTCATATCTGAGGGGACCTTCGAAGTGGAGGATCTTTACAGCAAACGCATCGGCTTTCCACAGATAATGGGGGGTCGTTTGAATTCATAAAGATGAATCAGGCATGGATCTCTGTGATGTTTTGGGCCCCAAAATTGCCGGAGGTCACGATTAGTTGCCGTTATTAAATTTCTTTCAAAACGAAATGGTCCTCTTAAAAAAAAATTTTTTTTTTAAAAATTGATCATTTTTACGCTTTTTTTTTATTTCTTTTCCCAAAAGTTTTTTTTTGTGGTTTTGTTTGTGGGGAGACTGTAAAGACAGAAAGGTTTTTCATGAAAACCCCTTTATTCCATTTATCACTTTATTTTAAAAGAAGTTTTGCATTGTCAAGGGTTTTTGAGGCATGTTGCTGTGAGATAAGCAATATCAGGGTTTCCTTTTGGAACAGAAATGTGACTTTAAGGGGATTTCCCCCTAAAAATTTTTAATAGGGTGAGAAGTTATTTTTAATTTTTTTTGGGGTCATGTTGTGTGGTACGCTAAAATTTGGCCCTTTGGAACGAAATGTGGCTTCTAAAGTGGCATTTCTCCCTAAAATTTTTTAAATGTGTGAAAAGTCTTTATTTTTTTTAATTTTTTGGGGTTGTTGCTGTGAGATACAGCAATAATCATGGTCTTTGTAACAGAAATGTGGTTCTAAGTGGCTTTTTCCTCCAATTTTTAAAAGTGGTTGAAAAAGTCTTTTTTTATAATTTTTTGGGTCATGCTGCTTAAAATGCAGCAATCTCGGGCCTATTATAAAAATTTTTTGTTTCTAACAGACTTGTTTTCAAAATTGCCCAAAAGGGCTAAGGGTATGCTTTGAATTTTTGGGGGGCATTTTGCGTGACATGCAGCTATATAAGGTTTTCCTATTTAAAAAATGTTGTTTTAACAGACATTTGTTTTCACAATTGTCAAAGTGGCTCAAGGGTTTGGTGTGTCAAAAAAGGAATAGGTGGGGGACATGTTAATGGAAAAAATATTGCAAAATGACTTGTTTTTGCAAGATCTTTAACATGATTTAATCCTGTATTGGACAACCCATTTAATTTTCAAAAGAAAAAAAGAAAACAAAGACAGGTGGGAAATTTCCTCTATTTTAAAAAGTATTTTTAGAATTAAAAAACTAAAAAAAATTTTCAGTACAAAATAGTGTTAAAAAAAAATTTTCCCCTGAATTGTTCAAGGGAGGTAAAAGGAAAAAAATTGACCGATGTGGTTATTAAGGACATGGAGTATGGAGCGGAAGAGAACAAAGTAAGAGACCTTTCCTCCCGCACGTTGAGTAAAAAGGGGAAAAAGATGCAAAATAAAGGGCACCCCGGGTGTAAAAGGGCGTTAACCATATTTCCAATGAAGCTTTAATTGGTCCCCACTATACGGGAGGGGAAAGGCCTACCCCCGGTATTGTATGTGTAGGAGGAAGGGGGTTCTCAATTCCCCTTCCGCACTCTGCTTAGCTGAGTTTTCGTTGCTGCTATCAGGGCATTTTAAACCCGGGGTGTTAAAAGATGAGGCGCCAGGCCCGGGGTTTACCCCACCCACTGTTTTTCGGCCCCGGGTCATGCTGGGGCCCCGGACAGGGATAGTCAATTCCCCGGAAAAAAAAAAAAAATGGGGTTGAAAGTCCTTTTTTCCGGCACTTTTTTAAAAAGTGGGGGGGTAAGAGGTTTGGGGCTCATGCTGGGCCCAGGGGACAGGTTGTCAAAGTGCAGTTCAAAAATAAAAAGGGGTTTAAAGGGGTTTCCTTTTTCCAGACTTTTTAAATGTGGGGGGCATGGGAGGGTTTGGGGCCTCTGTGTGGCCAGGACGGTTTTTGTTTAAAAGGGCCCGGAAAACTAAAATGGTGGTTGGGAAAAATCCTTTTTCCGGCACTTTTTAAATGTGGGGGGCATGGGTTTGGGGGGGTCATGTGGGTCAGGACAGGTTAGTCATGTCCCGTTAACTAAAATGGTGGTTGAAAGATCCTTTTTCCGGCACTTTTTAATGTGGGGGTTAAAGAGGTTTTGGGGGGCATGCTGTGGCCCCGGGCGGGATAGTCAATGTCCAGTGAAAAATAAAAAAGGTGGTTTTAAAGATCCTTTTTGGGCACTTTTTAAATGTGGGGGTCATGCAGGGTTTGGGGTCATGCTTTTCGTTCGGACAGGGTATTCAAGTCCCCGTTCAAGTAACGATGGTTCAAATATATGCCTTCTGGCACTTTTTAATTTGTGGGTGATAGGTTTAAGGGTCAGGCTGTGGACAAGGGCGGGGGTAGTAAAAAGGTCTGTGACCCCTTTTTTTTTGTGGTTTTATAAAACCCAAGGTGTTTTGCCCAAGATGTAAGCCGTTCCCTTTGACTGTTGTGGTGTTAATTCCAGGTTCTCCAGCCTTTTTTGGGGGTTGTAATAAAGAAGGTGTTTTGCTCTCCATAGATTTTTTAATGGTCATCGCGCTAATCGATGCTCCTATCAAAAAACCTTATGATACCCCCCCCGACTATCGACTATCGATGATCTCGTAGCCAAGAAATGGGCTCAACAAAATAAAAGGAAAAAATTAAAAATATCTGTTTAAGTAGAAAAAAGATACCAAAAAACGCTAAATTTTTGTATACCTGAAAGGACCTCCATTTTTACTTGGTTTTGCTTCGCCTTCCACCTTTTTTAGAACCAACCTCTTTTCATTAGTTTTTCCCTTTCCCCCTGCCCTTGATTTAGGGATTTCCCCCGGGGGGAATAGGAGGTAAAGGTTTCCCTTAAAACTTAATTGGGGGGGCCGGGTTTTTCCCTTCTTTGCTTTCCTTCGGGGGGCCTGGGGAAAAACTCCTTCTATCTTGGCCAGGCTTTTTAGGCGGGGAAGGGAGTCTCGTTCACCACCCCCCAACACAGTGCCACCGGGCCCCCCCCCCCCCCCCCCCCCCGGGAAAACCCTCTCCCGTGGGGGGGAGCTCGGCTCCCCCGGGGCCCCCCCTCCTACCCCCCCGTCCGCCGCACTCTACTCGCTGAGGAAGCGTCACCCAAAATGCGGCAAATTTTTGGGAAAAAGGACCACCAGAGGAGGGGGAGGGGAACCTTCCTTAGATACCTGGCCGGGGGAGGGCGGGGAAGGGGTCTTAGGTT
The DNA here is from genome assembly GCA_025379985.1 of Phyllomedusa bahiana. Classification (NCBI taxonomy): domain Eukaryota; kingdom Metazoa; phylum Chordata; class Amphibia; order Anura; family Hylidae; genus Phyllomedusa; species Phyllomedusa bahiana. The sequence goes on from JAODAL010039306.1 coordinate 7,983, forward strand.
TTCCCCTCCCCCCTCTGCCTCTGGCTCTTTTTCTTTTGCCCTTCCCTAGGCTCGCTGGAATCTTCATCACGGAGTTTTTTGGGGGAGAAAGCACCTCACGCCCCAGTTGCTCTTCCTCCCGCCAGCTCGCTTCCGCGGGGGTCTCAGCTACAGGGGGGGCCGGACCTGGGGAGGGGCCAGGGGTTACCCCAAGCTCCCCTCTACTCTCCCTGGCCTTCCGGGCGGGATCCCGGATGCCCAAAACGTGTTCCTCACAACCCCCCCCTTTCCCCCGGGTGCCCCGCCCGCGGGAGCCCCAGTCCTCACGGGGCGGGAAACCCGCTTGGGGAAAGGGGACTGCGGCACGGCCCTGAAGGGTGTCAAGGTCCCCACAAAGTGCAGGTATCTGGCCACAGGTGGAGAAAAATGCCCCCCGCGCCGCACAGGGACTTTTCTGCACCATGAGCCTGCGTAAAGTGACCGGAATCCCAATTTGTGGCACAGGTTCGGCTGCCCCTGCAGAAGACCTGGATCGGTCTCTCCGAGGAAGGGGCCGATGGTATGTGCGAAACCGTGCTTTTTTGGCGTTCAGTTTAAACTGAAACGCCCAAGCACCAGACCGATACCAATTCTTCCAGATTTTTTTCGGGATTCCCATGCCCTCGCCAAAGCGCCCAGGGTATGAGTCTAACAAGAGAATGATTGTTATGGGGGGATAAGGTCCCCCTTTGACCACTTTGGGCGGGAATTGGTGCACGGAAGGGGGGACATTCAGGCGGATTTTGGGCCAGTATAGTTCGACCAGAAGAGTTAAACCCCCTCGGAGAAAAAAGAAATGTAAAAAAAAAAACCTTTGGGCCCGTAGGGTAAATCAGTGCAAAGATGTCTTTTGCGTAAAACTGCAAAACCTGGAGCAGCTCCACAACCGAGATTTGGCGGGTGCATAAATTTCCCTCCCAGATTAGGGGGACCACGTTCTCGGCCCCTGTCGGGCCCCCCTGGGGGAAAAGCGCCACACGACTTCCCCCTGTTTGGGTTTCTGGAAGGCCTCCAATTTTCCGAATTTTTCTTTCGACCCAAAAAGAGGGTTCCACCTCCTTCCCCTCTTCTGGGTTGTCCTCCGCCCTTTTTTTTGGGGGGTCCGGGGAAAAAGCCGTTGCAAATTTGCTTTTGTCCCCAGCGCCTGTGGTAGGGGGGTGAAGGCCCCCCCCCCCTTGGGCCATGCTAGCGTAGTCCTCTGTTTATTTTTGGGGGAGCCCAGCTCCCTGAGGAGGCGGGGTTTCCTTGATGGACTCCCCCTTGCCCCACTCAGATGCTTTATAGGACCAGTTTAGTGTTATTCCCAAATCTTGTGTCTTTTTACCATTTTTGGGTTTTTCTATCCCAGCCCCCGTCCCTAGTTTGGGACCACCCGTATCCATGGCGACCATTCTTCTTTGGGGAAAGAAAAAACTCTGTTCCTTGCATCCATGGCCACCAGGATCCCCCTGCTTTTTCTAAAATTCCCCTGACTTGGGGGGGCCGCCCGATATTTTTGAGCCTGATCTTACCCCACAATGATTGGGGGATTCCCTTCCGGTGTTACCTTGCCTCCAGCACACCGGAGGGGTTCACCCATTTTGGGAAAAGCCCCCCCCCCTATGGGGAGCTCTCTGGGTTTTTGGGGGACCCCCCCCCTCTCAGGGGGGCCCCTCGGGGGTATTTTGGGATTCCCCTTTGCCCATTGTCCCTTGTGCTGCACGGCTGCCTTATGAATCAGTAAGCTGGTTTTGGGGTACACAGCTTTCCCTGGATTTTTCCCTTTCCCCCCATCCCCCCCGTAGCCCAAAAGCCATTTTTTCAGAACCTGGGCCCCTGGGGGAGGGGGTTCTGGGGTGATTTGGGGCGGCCACCCCGCTTCTGCAACTGGCCAAAGGCCACCCTATATTTGGGGAATCCCCTTTTTTTTGCTTTTTTTTTTTCTTGTTCTGTGCCCATGCTTTTATTTTCTTTTCGAAAAGTCTTCCTCCCCAAAAATAAAGGGTGGCCATCCGCACAGGGGTACAAAAATTGGATTTCTTAGGGCCATGTCACAGGGTTGGGAGCCCTCCCCCCTTTACCTGTGTGATTGTGGCAGGGGTGCATTTATGGATTGTGCAGCTTTGTCTTGGGGCTTTGGATGAAGGTTCCCAGCTGGTTGTGTCTAGGGCTTGTTTTGGGCCCGTAGATGGGGTGTTTATGAAACTGCAGCTGATTGTCCTGTTCGTTTCCCAGTACCGTTATCCGCACCCCCTTTTTCCCTTTTTCTTTCGCTTGGGGGCCCATCTTTTTTCCCGGGTCGGGAAAAGGGGGCGTGTCCCCACTCTCCGTCCTGATTCCCGGCCGGACGGTTGCTCCCCCCCCTTTTAGGGGGGTCATCTCCAGATGGTCCTCCCCTGGCTTCTGTCCACCTCCTGCACTTGCCACCGCTCGTGTTGCGAACCGCCCCTGGCGCGAGGGTGTTCCTCCTTCCCAGCCCTGGGCGGCCTTTTCCCCCTTTCCCCCCAAAATGGCGGCCCGCTGTCTCCGACACCTTACACGGGCCCCGGGAAATTGCTGCCGGCGGCTCCGGCTTCGCCCCGTCATTCCGGTTTCCCCGGTCTTGCCCCTTCGGTCTTGCGCTTTTCATTGGCGCGGACCAATGGACCGCGAGGCCGGAAACTGCCAAGCGCTTCGTTTGCAGCGGGGTTGCTGCAATCCCCGGGTGTTTTTGCTTGCTGTGCCACGCATAGGGTTCCTTTCTTGTGGAAGCGGCACCATTTTTCCCCGGACATCAGGGCTGGCTCGCGGACTTCTGGGGGGGGCCTTCCAGCGGGACGGCCTCCGAAACCCCCGGACCGCCGCGCTCCCCTTTCTCGACACCCCATTGTCAGGCCGGTCCCGCCAGCGACATTTCCCCCGGAAGCGTTGGTCGTTTAATAACTTCTCCTGAAAAAAACCCCCCCCCCCCCCCCCCGCCCTCCCGGTAGCATCCCCCTCTCCCCCAATCCTTCAAATTTTTCAGGCTTAATTTCGTCTGAAATGGGGAACCCGGTTCTTAGAGGCCGGGTCCCTTTTTATAGCGGGGTGTTGCATGTCCAGCCCTTTCAGGGCAATTCTCTGCCCCAGTCCATGGAAACGGCCAGAGAAGCGGAGGTACGGGCCGCAAGGCTTCGCCCCCTCCCCACTGCAGGGTTCCCCCCTCTTCCCTTCAGATCATAATCGTCCCTTTTTTTTCGGGGGCTTTTTTGATTGCCACCCGGCTGCGCATGGTCGTCCGCAGCACTGCGGGCTTCACCGGGCGCTGGGCGGCAAGCCAGACGGCCCAGCGGTTGCATTTTTTTGGCCTGCCCCCCCGCCGACCCCGGCGGGGGGTGGGTTCAGAGCGGGCTGTTCCCCATTGTCCCGTCCTGCGCCCTTGGGGGGTGCCCACCCCCCCGGAAAGGGAGGTGGTCCCCGGGGCCTTTACTCCCCGTGATTTCGGGGGGTTTTATGGAACAGGAAAAAAGTCCCGAAAAAAGCGTTCCAAAATCCCAGTGTACACAGGTGGTAAATAACGAAATGACCAAGCACTTACCTCTCCCCCAAAACAAGTCCTTTGCCCGGGTCTCCCGGGGGCCCCCCCCCGGGGGCTGCCACCCCCCCTGGGAAAATCGATGGAAAAAACGGGGTACTTAAGGGAGATGGTTAAAATAAGCAAAAGGTCCCCCACCAGAAACTTCACTAGGTGAGTTTCCCCCCCCTAGCTCACACAGGCTCGCAGCAACCCACAGGGTCCCCCACCAACTTCCTGGGCAGCTGTGGCACCCGATTTCCCCCGACGGTTTTTGGGGTCACCCGCTGAAAAAAAAAAAAGCTTAATTAACCCCTGGATGTAAAATTTCGCCAAAGAAATTTAGCAGCCAAAAAAGAAGTGGGTATTTTTTTTTTATAAAAACGCTGTTTCTTTAAATGAATACAACGGAATGGCTTAGATCCCCCTTGATATTCAATGTGCTGTGACATTTTAGGATTTAAATGTATATGCAGTGCAGTGGAGACAATGGATTTCAGATCCCATACCCCAAAAAAATCAAAAAAAGAACGTTTAAGAGAAGCAGTTCTGAGAAAAGCTGAGACACCCCACAAAAAAACGTGTTTAAAAATCAGTACAGTGAGAGCGGTATGAGCTCCCAGCGTCGCGCCCGGACTTATATAGTGCGGTTACGTCACAATATCCCGCCGGTCTCTGATTGGCTTCATCTCTGCACATGTCATGCAGGCTATGCCCTTCTTCCTCCCAGAGTGCTTTGCCCCATGTAACGCCATGTGCTCGCAGCCATTTTATCAATGAAAAGCACACTTCGTTCACCCGAAGTTCCCCAAACTTCAAGTTCGTTCAGAACCGAAGTTTTCCTGAAATTCTAAACGAAGTCCACTTCGTTAGAATCAATTCGCCCATCTCTACTTGCGATAATGACACATCAAGGGAAGTACAGTGATCCCTGACTGGAACCCAGCCCACTGTCCCTGCCTACTTGTCGTTCTGCCCTAGGCGGCAGACACCAACTGGGTGACAGTCCCTGCGCTGCTAGAGGGCTAGAGCCGTCGGGAGGAAGAATAGTCAGACAGTCCGGGTCAAAACCAATCAGAAACGCCAAGCCACAAAATGGAACCAAAGAGAAACCTTAAACAAGCCGGGGTCAAAAGCCAAACGGGACAGGTACAAAATCAGAACGTAAGACAGGGTCAGGAAACAAGCCAAGGTCAGGTACACAGATAAACAAACAAGCAATAAGCACAGGTATAGAAGGCAGCCAGGAAATATCACAGGTGCAGCACTCAGCAAGCAGTGAGTTTAAATGTGATTCCCGGATACTGCCCCTGTAGCTGATTGGAGCGGCCTCCGGGTCCTCCCTTTGGCTGGTGCAACACGCCCCCTGTCCGGAGTGGCTGGACCTCTGTCACTCACAGAGCTGCCAGCAGAATGTGTATCAGGGTGGGGTCACAAATCAGCTGCTGCAGAACGTTGCTCCCTGCAGACCGAGCGCCGCCCAGCCCTGACATACTAATTACGTAACAATGTAACTATGCGTCTTAAATATATGATGAATATATCTAAAAAAGTATGTGTAAAATTGTGCCAAAATGGGTAAAATTTTACTTGAATTTAGGATAACTTCTAGGCTCAAACACGTTGGTAAATATGCTTCAATATGTATACATACTGCAGAATACATTGTTTAGTGGTTCACACTTTCTTTTATCAAGCTATCATAGTTGTGATACATATATTGATCTTATTCTGTTTGATGGAGCTATGTTTATAGTACTTTTATCATATCCACCAGAGCAGAGACCTTTGTAGTACTTACATTAAAAATGTAGTAGGTAGCAGAGGTTCATAATCTCTCATTTACACAATCTGTAAGTAGATGCATTGTCTTCCTTTAAGAGAATATACTGAATTGCAATTTACTCACAGAATTCCTCATAGAGGCAAAACGAAACACAACTAAGGATAGTACAGTTGATTTTGACATGACGGCAAGGTTTGGGTCTGCTGTGTATCGAAATGTTGATCTAACTGTATAAAAGTGATTGTCCCTGGGGGGCGCTCCGAGACGGTTTCTACTACTCTTTTATATAAGCAGGCAGCAATAGGAGATCATTAAAATAACAGTTTACTGCAGAACATAAGTACTGCAGTACAGTCATGGCCAAAAGTTTTGAGAATGATACAAATGTTAATTTTTACAAAGTCTACTGCATCAGGTTTTATAATGGCAATTTGCATATACTCCAGAATGTTATAAAGAGTGATCAGCTTAACAGCAATTAATTGCAAAGTCAATAGTTGCCTAGAAAATGAACTTTTTCCCCCAAAACACATTTCCACTTCATTGCAGGCCTGCCTTAAAAGGACCATCTAACATCGTTTCAGTGATTGCTCCATTAACACAGGTGTGGGTGTTGATGAGGACAGGGCTGGAGATCAATCTGTCATAAGTAAGAATCACACCACTGGACACTTTAAAAAGAGGCTGGTGCTTGGCATCATTGTTTCTCTTCTGTTAAACATGGTTATCTCTAAAGAAACACAGTCATCATTGCACTGCACAAAACTGGCCTAACAGGGAAGAGTATCGCAGCTAGAAAGATTGCACCTCAGTCAACAATCTATCGCATCATCAAGGAATTCAAGGAGAGAGGTTCCATTGTTGCCAAAAAGTCTCCAGGGCGCCCAAGAAAGACCAGCAAGCGTCAGGACCGTCTCTTAAAAGTGTTTCAGCTTCGGAATCGGGCTACCAGCTGTGCAGATCTTGCTCAGGAATGGCAGCAGGCAGGTGTGAGTGCATCTGTAAGCACTGTGAGGCGGAGACTCATGGAGCAAGGCCTGGTGTCAAGGAGGGCAGCAAAGAAGCCACCTCTCTCCAGAAAAACATCAGGGACAGACTGATATTCTTCCAAAGGTACAGGCAGTGGACTGCTGAGGACTGGTGTAAAGTCATTTTCTCAGATGAATCCGCTTTCATAATGTTTGGAACATCTGGGAAAACAGCTTGTTCGGAGAAGACAAGGTGAGCGATACCACCAGTCTTGTCTCATGCCAACTGTAAAGCATCCAGAAACCATTCATGTGTGGGGTTGCTTCTCAGCCAAGGGAATCGGCTCTCTAACAGTCTTGCCTAAAAACACATCCATGAATAAAGAATGGTACCAGAATGTCCTCCAAGAGCAACTTCTCCAAACCGACCAAGAGCAGTTTGGTGATCAACAATTCCTATTCCAGCATGATGGAGCACCTTGCCATAAAGCAAATGTGATAACTATAAGTCTCAGGGAACAAAACAGAGAGATTTTGGGTCTATGGCCTGGAAACTCCCTAGATCTTAATCCCATTGAGAACTTGTGGTCAATCATCAAGAGATGGGTGGACAAACAAAAACCAACAAATTGTGACAAAATGCAAGCATTGATTGTGCAAGAATGGACTGCTATCAGTCAGGATTTGGTCCAGAAGTTGATTGTGAGCATGCCAGGGAGAATTGCAGAGGTCCTGAAGAAGAAGGGTCAACACTGCAAATATTGACTTGCTGCATTAACTCATTCTGTCAATAACAGCTTTTGTTAATCATAATATGATTGCACTTGTATTTCTGTATGTGATAAAAAAACATCTGACAAACACATAAAAACCAGAGGGCAACAGATCATGTGAAAATAGAATATTTGTGTCATTCTCAAAACTTTTGGCCTTGACTGTATAGTGTGCAAGCAGTAGTATGTTCACATCCCCTACTTGAACTAAAAATGACCAGAATAAGGGGAAGGGAGGAGGGTGGTATTCTAGTTAGGGTATGGTCTTGTTCATGCCACCATGTGGCCTTGTTTTTGTTTATGTTGTATGGTGTGTTGATTTATGTATAATAATAATATACAAAGCTAAGCTTACTCATATCATGCTTTTCAAATATGTTTACTCAAAGGTATGTCATTATATCAAAAATCTGTTAATAAAAATTATCTGATTTACTAAAAACTACTGGAAAAACTTAAAATAATATAGAAAATGATTAGCAATTTAAAAAAAAACAAAAAACCTTTCCTTCTTTATCATATAAAAATGTTGTTAAGAATTCGCTGTTTTTTTCTTGTAACACAAGATATTAGATAAATCAAATAGAAATTATCAAATAATTGTATGTATCTCGAAATGGTATGAATTAAAACTACAGCTTGGCCTATAAAATCCAACCTACATGCAGTTTCCTCCATGGAAAATTAAAAATTGTATTGATCTTATGCAGCAGAATATAGAAATGGAACTATCTTTCTGGGTCAGACAGAATCTTGAATGACACCCTCCGACAGGGCCTCCCCTGCTGCACCCTCTTTTGTTCAATTCACTCACACTCCACACCCACACCACAAACATAGTGAAAGTATCAGTCTTCTCCTGTCTGATAGCTTTTTTTTACTTTGTTTTTATTAACATTTTTAACATGTTTACATAAATTCCCAACAGGGAATATAAGTAGGGAAAATAGGGGAGGAAAATATGTATGGGGGGAGGGGACGGGCAAAAGAAAATAGGGAAAGGTTTAATTTGCAGAGTCAATGGTTTACGACAGGGGTTCCCAAACTCCAGCCCTCACGTCCCACCAACAGGTCATGTTTTCAGGATCTCCCACAGGATGCACTGACAATAATTAAGTCACCTGTGCAGCATAAATAAATCACTTGTGCACTTCTAAGGAAAGCCAGAAAACATGACCTGTTGGTGGGGCGTGAGGACTGGAGTTTGGGAACCCCGGTTTACGGTAATGTACATATATTTATTAGACAAAAATCTAAGTAACAGTTTGAGCACTTGCACAGAACTAAATAACTTTGCAATGTTATCATCCTTACTTCAATGAGACTAAAAGTTAGCTTCTTATGATGATCTGGGACCATCTTTTCTGTATTGCCTAGAATGATACCTTCTGAAATACATAGGTCGACATGTATGATTTTTGGCGCTTAGATGCCAACTTAAGTGCGCAAAATAGTAGAATGTACCTGAATTTATGAACCCGCTCTACTGCAGGTCATAAATCAGGCGCATTCTAGAGCAGGAACGACACTTCTGACTCAGGTATACCACTTTTTAAAGTGGTTTACCTGTTCCAGCAGTAATGCGCCTAGATTTGCCATACTAAAGCTATAAATCTGTAGCTTTGTACGGTTCTAGTGCGACACGCCTCCAGCACACCCCCCTGAAATCAGGCACATTACAAAGTGCTGTGGGCGCTCTGTAATGCGCTTGATATTGGCTTGGGGGGTTTTTTGAAAAAAAGGAAGGGGGGCTGCGTAGATTTGGGCTGGACGCCAAAATTCTGGCGCAGCCCCCGTTCTTACATGTTCCCACTTTTGTTTTGGAATGGGGATCAAGGAAGGGGGAAACCCCCGTAACCGCTGTTATTTGAGGCCTTAAAGGCAAGGAAATAAGATTTTTTTAATATGATTTTTCTGTTGGTTTTTTTCCCGGGGCATCCCCCAAAAAAACCACAAAGTGCCCTTGATGGAACCAAATAAAAATGCCCGGAAAAAGAAAGTGTATTTGAACCACTATTTTAGTTGAATAAAAATGACTATTACCGTCCTGTACCACGCTGACCCGAAAACCAGCAGACCCAAATCACAAAGTGCCGGAAGAAAGAGTATTTGAAGCAGTATTTTTTTTAATCGAGATTGACTACCCCTGTCCTGTACCACAGCTGACCCCCCAAAAAACCCGCATCATCACAGATTAAAAAAGTGCGGGAAGAAAGTAGTTTTTAAAAACCACCATTTAGTTGAATGGAATTGACATATTTGTCTTGACCACGCAGGGCCCCAAACCCCCTGCTGCCCCACAAATAAAAAAAAAAACCCCGAAAAAGAAAATTTTGAAGGGATTTTAGTAAAGTGGACTTTGACTATTCCAGTCCTGTACGCGCATGACCAAAAACCTCATGACCCACAAATTAAAAAGGCGGAAAAGTGTCTTTAAACCCCAATTTTATTGAACTGGCATTGACTTTACATTTGTTCCACAGCATGACCCCTAAACCTGTGCCCCCAAGATCAAAAAATGGCACATGCTATTTGCTTTTTAAATGCCATTTCAGAAGGACGGGCGGGGCAGCACTCACCCTTTCTCTCTCCAAATCCACCTCCCCCCCTCAGCTGACACACCCTAGATGTCTTTACAAGTCTCTTTTAACAAAATAAAACTAAAATTTTTAAATGTGCTATACCCAAGCTTACAGCTCAAGGAGGTTTTCTTTAAAAAAGACGTTCTCTGAGCGTGACAACACTTTGGGACGGGCAGCGAGACGTTTTTTGCTCGTATTGAATCAAAAAAACGAGGTCATGTGTTTTTTGCAGCCAATGGATCCATACACTCCCACAGCGACGTCGAAATCCCCTCCCCCTCCTCTATGCTTGAGCTGATTGGCGGCCAAAAAAAATTACAGGAAACGCCAAAAAAAGGCGCAATATAAACGTATAAGTGTAACGTAGGGGTTAACAGGGGGATCCAAGGGCCCGGGTAGGTAAAAACAAGGGAGGCGGTGGATACGAGGCCCCCGGGAAGGTAATGGGTTGCTGTTTGGTCAAAAGTGCAAAGGTTTAGCGGTGGAGCGAAGCAGGAAACAGGTTAGCGCAGGGTTAACTGCAAGGGGAACAGAAAAAGGCTGGAGGGGCAAGTTCCCAGGCGAGAGGATAAAAAGCGGAGCAAGAAATACTCAAGGTGAACAACAGGCTTGAGGATTTTATATAGGAACCAGGAACAGGAAAAACAGGAAACAAGAGGGCAACCTTGAGACACGATCCCCCTTAACAAGGGGCAAACTTAAGGGCAAAACACAGTTTTAATTCCCAAGGCAAAGTGGGAGTTTCCCTGACATTATCCCCCCTCAAAAGGGCCTCTGGAGTTTACCTGACTTGGTTTCTCCGGATGTCTTGATGAAATTGTTTTAACAGTGAGGAGCTTAATGTTACTTACGGGTTCCCACGAATTTTCTTCGGGCCTTAACCTTGCCACTTAATAAGGTATTGCAGCGGGTTCCTGAAAATTCTAGAGTCCAAAATTTGCTCTACAAAACTGCTCTTGACCACTATTCCACGCATCGGAGGGGGGGGGAAACCCACGTCCGGAAAGGGATTGGACACAAAGGTTTTGTAGGGGACACATAAACACGAAAATCTTCTTGATTGGGGGGAGTTTGAGCCGAACTGCTAGGGTGATTATTTGTGATTTAAATATGGCCCAACAAACTTCTGCCCCAGTTTTGGTAAGGAACTCTAAGTTTCAAATTTCTATAGAGAGCCTTTCTTACCCCCACCTTGAAATTTGGTGGGGTTTTGGGGTTTTATTCCCCTTCTTATAATTTTCTTGACCCCTCTCTAGTGTTTCCTTTAGTAGCTGTAAATTTTGTTAAATGCCAAGATCCTTTCCGGGCAGCGGGAAAAATTTTTGGGGAAAAAGCGGAAAAATTGGGAAGAATATTTGGGGGTACCCCAAATTTGCAAAAAAAGGAGTTTTTGGTGGAGGCATTTTGGGAATTTTTGTATGAAAATTGGGCCCCACGGAAAGCAGAAAACCCAGTCATTTTTGAAATGGTAAAAAAAAATGGATATGTTCCGGGTCTGATTGTAGTTCAGTCTGTTTTTTGATTGTGGGTGAAAGGCGGTTTGAAGATTAAATCGATGTTGATGCAAACAAAAACTCCGCCAAAATTTTGGATGTAAACTGCACCCAGATCCGAGAAACTTCCGGGAACACCAAAAAGGGCGAAAACACTTTCTGAATTTGAGATCCGCTGTTTTTTTTGGCAGAGGGTAGCCGGAACATGGATGAAATGTGCAGCTTTGGTGACCCGGTCAACCCCACAGAATTGTATTTTTCCCTTAAAAGGGGGTAATCTACATGAAGCCATGGAAAAGAACCCAGGGGCGAGGGGGACCGCAAAGGCTGTTAAACAAACCTGAGGGGAAGAACGTGGAGTCTTTGATCTAGCCAATGTCACATGAGTTACATATTTTTTACATCCTGTAGAAAATTGGGCCCACCAAAAGAAGGGATAAAAATTTCCCTGCGTCTTTTCGCACCCTTTGTGACCCCAACTGGAATCGTGGGTAGCCTCAGAATCTTCAGTTTTACTGTTTAAAGGTATATAAAGCTCTGCCCGGGGGCCCAATCTTGTCTTTAACACCAACTGTACATCACTGGGGTGGGAGAGAAAGGGTCGGTGTAAGGGCCCTCTCTTACTCTTTGAGAAAGCCCTTTATTATGAATTATTCCCAACTTTTAGCCCCCGGGAACAATGGTCTTGGGTAAATTGCGGGTGTGGAATCATGGAGAACATTCTTGATAGAGCATTGCCTTGCCATTACGAATGGGGCCCCTGTATGAGATTATAAGTTTTTGGGTTGAGGAAAATATCCAACGAGCTTGACGAGGGATAGACACTTGGCAGATCTAAGAATTCCAATTACGGTGACAGTTTTAACTATTATTTTTTGTGAGGGTCCTTGAAGATGAGTCTCCATTTCCCTTTAAAAACTGCAACAATAGCAGCAGTTTTTATTTCCCACATCATTTCCTTCGCAGAGGAAAAACGTCGGGGGTAAAATGCACAAGGATGCAATAAACTCTTTTCTCCCGTTCTTGAGGAAAATTGGCCCCCACAGCACAGTCTGAAAGCGTCCCTTCCCCAATGAAAAGGCGGTTCTGGGTCAGGATGAATTAATACAGGGGGTGTAGTGAAATTGACCCTTTAAGAAAAAAGGGTTTTGTGCTTGAGGGACCAAAAAAAAACCCTTTTTTTTTTTGTCAATGTGTAATAGGTGAAATATTTTTGGAAATTTTGTAAAGGTCTTTTGAAATGGCAAAACCCATGAAACGTTTAAAATCTTTTATGTTTCTGGGGGTGGGCCCGTTACTATTGCTTTGATCTTTTCTAGAGTCCATTTGTAGACCCTGAGGGGAAATTACATAGCCCAAAGGGAAAGGATCCTGTCTGATGGAATTTACACTTCTCAATTTTGATGTAAAATGGTTCTCCCTCGACTTCCAGAACAAATTTCAATGTCTTGGTGTTTTTTCATCGATTGGAGAAAAAAACAGGATATGTCCCGAAGATGACTATGAATGGTCCAAAGGTCTCTGGGGAATCGTTTAGGAGTTGGAAGGTGGCGGGGGGGTTTTAAAAAGGGCCCAAAAAGGCAAAAAACAATACTCAAAGTGTCCATAAAAGTGACCAAAGGGTCTTCCCTTCATCCCAGATCTGTACGGACCAGGGTTTTAAGCGCCCCGTAGATCTAATTTTGAAAAAATCTTTTGCTGTCGTACTCTCTCCAGAAATTCAGGGATCAGTGGAGAGGATAACGGTTTTTTATTGTGTTTTTTTTAAGTTTTCCCGTAATAATGCAAGGTCTTAAGGAAACCCTCCTTCTTTTTGCAAAAAATTGGGAGCCCCCGCTGGTGAAGGAAGGCGGATGAACCCCTTGCAAGGTTTTCCTCATATATCCTTGAGGGCTTTTAATCAGGCCCTGCCAAGGGGGGATGTTACCGAAAGGGGATGGATGCACAGGAAGCAAGTTATGGGGCAATCGTAAGGTCGGTGTGGGGGAAGCTTGTCGGATTCGTTTGCTGCAAAATCTGCTATTCCTTGTTTTTAGAGGGTAGCTCCATTATTTTATTGTCTTGAACTGGGTCTTCAGAATTGGTTTTAGAGTGAGTGTTGGATGAAATCCCCTGGGGAAACTTTTCTTTTTGGGTTTCCCAGTTGATAACCGGGTTCTGTGTTGCAACCAAAGGTAAGCCCAAATGAAGGAAAATGCCAAGTATCAATAGGGAAAACAGGACTTCAGGTGCTGGGGTGCCATAATGATTTCAAATGGTTTGGGGCTCTTTATCCATGGCCCCGAGCTCAGTGGAGACCCTTTTACAGCTCCCTTTCCCGGGTGAGAGTCTTTCTTGGTTTTCCCCATGTCTTTAGCAAAGGAAGATCCCTGAAGTTGCCCCTTGCCCCCGGTCCCCTACTGGTGGATACCCAGGGAGTTGCCAGGAATTTTTGGGAAAGGAAACAATGAGGTCCTTATTCTCTTTCTTTATATGAGGCGCCAGCTGAAAAGAGGCAACTACTCTTTTAGAAAACTCTTTCTGAACAATTGATTCCCCACCCAGGAGTCGGGGTCCATGATGGCTCCACCAATTCCCTGGGCGGCTAGGGCAAATTTATGAGGGAAGTGGTCAGACTTTCCCCAGAAAAAGCATAGACTTTCACGGAGCCGTGTTTTCTTCTATTTCCTTTTCACGTTTCAATTGGGGTGACTTGCTGGCTCGCTTCCCGAATCTCTGCGAATTTTTCCCCTGGGGTTCCTTTGGGGAAAAGGGGCAGGGGAAAGGTGGGGCCCCTTGGTGTCATAATTTCAAATAGCCCATTTTTCCGTCGTCGTTTGATAGTCGGGTATCAATTCGAATGAATGGTTAAAAAAATCATCCAAACCTAAGGGGCCTAGCAGGGAAGTTATCTTTTTTAAAGGTGGTGTCCTTTCTTAAAAAAAAAAAATCTTCGCACTTTATTTCCCTCGGTGTCGATTGCCCCCCCTCTTGAAATTTCCCTAGCTATCACCACGGGGGTTTGCCCTGGCGCAAGTGTTAGCTTTCAGCTGTAGCACACGATTAGGGTCAAAACATCTGACTCTGGGTCGATGAAGTCTTCCAGGGATTCACCGGGGGGAAAGGGTCTCATTAAGGGGGGTGGCCCGGCAAAAGCTTTTTTGTGTTAAACATAATAATGCTAGGACCTTAAAATTCCCCTAGGGAAAACTGGTTGGTTTTTCATCAAAATATAACCTACATTGGTTAAGGAATCCCCGGATTTATCGCGGTCTCCGCCGAATCTGAAAGGCGGCAACTTAGGGCTCATCACAGGCACCGAAGTGGATGGTCCAGAGGCTTGATTCTCCAGGTGGAGTATCCGGTCGGTTAAGGTCTGCACGGTCCCACGTAGCTCTTGAATGGCTTGTCCATACACTTGGATATTGTGGGCATTCTGACCTTCATGAGCGTCGCACTTGATCTTCAACGCCTGCATCTCAGAGCGCATATTAGCCACCGTAGTTTGCAGTTGCTTGAAGCGAGCTTCCGGGCTCCCAGCCCCAGCGGACTCCATCTTATGGCTTGAGTATCTTGTCACGATACTGGTGTATACTGCTGGAATCCAATGGCCGGCTAGTACAAACACAGGGAGGCAGGTGGATAGCGAGGTCCCAGGAAGGTAATGGGTTGCTGCTTGGTCAGAAGTGCAGAGGTTTAGCGGTGGAGCGACAGCAGGCAACAGGTTAGCGCAGGGTTAACTGCAATGAACAGGAACAAGGCTGGACGGCAAGTTCCCAGGCGAGAGGACTGGAAAGCAGGAGCTAAGCACAATACTCAAGCAGTGAACAACAGGCTTGAGGAGTTTATATAGGAACCAGGAACAGGAAACAGGAAACAAGATGGCAACCAGTTGAGACACGATCCACCATCTTAACTAAGGGCAAACTTAAGGGCAAACACAGTTAGTAAGTTCCAAGGCAAAGTAGGAGATTCCTGACATAACGATTATCTTTAAGATTTTCACGGAAACGATCACGTCATTGGAAAATTCCGATAAACGTAAAAACCGTGCCGATTTCAACTTTTGTCGACAGTATCACTCATCCTTAACTGGAACCTATTGTTATGTCAGATGTTTGGATAAATCACATACACCAAACAATAATGGGAGAGAAGAAAAGAAAAAAAAAAAGAAAAAAAAAGGGAAAGAAGGAGTGAGAACCTGAGGACAACCCACCATACTGAGAACATCACTACTCTCTGATTTAAATAGAGCTACTTGTATAGAATTGTGAATTATGAATCTTTCGAGAGTTTCATTCATCAAAATTCCACCTTCACTTTCCCTCACTCTCTGTTCTTTCTAAGCATACTCTTTCCACATCAACTCACCCTCAAACTTTCAAGTAGCTGTCATCTATCAAGTAGCTGTAATCTTTTTCAAACACTACTGTTTGGCTCCTGCACTTTCTATCTTTTGACTTACACACTATCATCATAGATGACTTCAACATCCCCAGCCACACATGCTATTTAGCTGCCACCAAACTCCTCATGACTTTCTTCCATCTTTGGCCTCTTGTAATGATCCTTTACAGACATTAACAAACATTGGTCTCCCTAACTTCTTAATTTCCTCTCTTCCTATATCCAACTACAACCTAGTTTCATTCTATTTTCCTTTACTCTTTAATTGTCCCTTCACTTTCTAAAACTTTCAATCTTTTAAAATTCCTACTATTTCTGTCTTTTTCCACTCTCCACCATAGATGCAGATGTTTTCTACAACATCACATTCACTTCAGCTCTCATCTCCCCTTCCTTACACAACAGAATTCACCAAATGAATAAGAAAATATGGCACACCAATGTGACAAAAAATGAGCCAGCTACCCACTTCATCCCCCAGAACCTCCTAATATATTCCTCATCTCAATTGAAGATTTTGCTACATACTTCAAACACAAGATCAACAACATCAGAGAAAGCTCTGATGTTCTTACAGCTCCTATAGTTCCCACAACCTATCTATGCATTGGCATCATGCTCTTCTTGTATAACCTGGTTTTCCACCATTAGCAACAATAAGCTCTCCATGTTACTTTCCAAATCTTACCTTACCACCTGTCCTTGTGACCCATTAAAATCTGACCTCATACCCAATGATACTACTATGATTATTCAAGTTCTAACCCATTTCTTCGACCTATTTCTGACTTCTGGCATCTTTCCGTCTTCTTTTTAAACATGCAACCATCACACCTATTCTTAAGAAACCATCACTTGACTCATCCTCCTTGTCCAATTATCATCCCCTCTCACTACTCCCATTTGCTTAAATATACTTTAAACCAAATTTTAGACTTGTAGCAATCTGGTTTCCGACCCTACCATTCTACTGAAACTACCTTAGCTGTAGTCATTAATGATCTAACAACTATCAAGCTCTAACTTTACTACTCTGTGCTCCTTTTCCTACATCTGTCCTTGCTATTATTATTATTATTATTATTATTATTATTTTAGATCACCAATTTAAATGTCTGTATTATGGTGTAGTGACAGCAGGGTTATTGTAAATTGTAGACTATCCTAAAGAGATGAGTTTTTGGGTTACTATTGAAACTAGTAGAGATAGACGAGAGTATGACGTGTAGGAGTACTGAGTTCCAGAGTATGGGAGAAATCTTGTAGATGGTTGTGTGAGGAGCTGACAAGAGGAGACCAGAGAAGTTTGTTTTATGATGATCAGAGATTGTGTGAGGGAAGGTATCTTGAGATTAAGGAAGTGATTCATGGAGGGGAAAGGTTATAAGAAGCTTTGTATGTCATTGTTAGTAACTTGAACTGAATTTGATGGGCAATTGGTAACAAGGGAAGGGATTGGAACAGGCTGAGAGCTAGTGAAGAGATAGGTGGATAGAAGGGGCGCAACATACTTTTCTGTGGCCTTCAATCTGACAATCTTGCTCCCCTCCAATCTGTCTTCAACTCTGCTGTCCAGTTAACCCACCTTCCTTCTTCTTACGCAACTGTCAGAACCCCCTGCTATTCCGTTACTTGTTGTCCATTACTTATGTTAGGTTAGTAATAAATCTAGCCAAGTTGCTACTTCCTCAACTTAAGATATATATTGCTGCAAGCAGCGGGGCCCCAAGAATTAGATATCCAGTCAGGTTGATGGATAGTAAATCTCTGTTTAATACCAGGAAATTACAGGCTTTTTTATATATCATTCTCATTACGTAAGCAGTTATTAAGGGCAGTACTAAACGGTCATTGGTTAATTAACATTAGATGGGGATGAGTTAATTAGGATATCGCACGAGTTCATATTTGGACATATGTTTCTTGCGGGAGGGGAAGCCTTCGCTAAATTTAAAACTGTCCAAAAACCCCCCAAACTGCACGAGGGTTTATTATGAGGAAGTGTTGGTATCGCTAACAACATGTTCCATATTGATTTCTGTCTTTTATGTTCCTTATTCTGCTTGACTTAGCGTTAATCCATAGTGATCCTTTTTAGTTTTATCCTCAGTATCATCCAAGACAAGATACTTTTGAAGGTAGTTTTCCTTGCATTAAAGACATTTCAAGCCTTATAATGTTGAATATCCTGGTTGGAAAATTAGGTATAGAGAGAAAATCACTGCAAAAGTTAATATGAATCAGTCTAGATATAATCTATGGATATGAAAAGTACAAAGAAGGGGTTCTAATGTTTTCCTATAGAATCAATTCCCACACTGACAGTCCCTCTATAAACATTTAATCTCTGTTCTCCTTTTCCCTTTAACTATTTACAGCTAGATGATAATTTTGTCTGTGTGTTTAAGTGACTTTGATGTACAGGTGGGAGCGGGTAATGAAACCGTTGCTCCCTGTAGGCTTACTCCAAGGGGCGGAAAATAAGCGATCACCAGGCTCTCTACATTGCCTCTGATGGTGAGGATGACGGGGAGTTAACCACTATGTCCAGCACAGGTGCTAACTTAGAGCAGTCCTTAGCAGTGAAGTTCGTGGATTGGCGGGCTATCATATCTAGGGGAAACCTGGAGATTGTTTTTGAGCAGCTAATGATTATGTGTTTTTCTATGAAATATAGGATTAGTCTGATTGAAATTGTAGGGTCTTGGAAGCCAAAAACGGTCCACTCCTATAAGGAACCTTCATATTTATTTCTCATACATACCCTTGCAAGTGTCTTTTAAGATATTTTACTAAGGCGAGGATATTTTGGTAGGCCATGATGGAATCATATAGCTTCTAATTTGTTCTATTATGTTTTGCAGGTTATCTGGGTGTGGTTTACAAATATCTATTGGTTTATAATGGATATTATTTTTAATAATCTTTAACCTCTGTTTATCTATATTTGTGGTAGATTGTGGTTCGAGTCTTGGTTTATTCTGATCCCTAGCGTGAATTCACCAGCCAACCCTGGGTCGTTCCATTGTATTTCTCACACAGACAACATCAATGTATTAAAGATAAAGAGTGATTCTATGATGATTTATCGGCTCCAGTGGAGCTTTCTTGCAGTGTGGGCATGCACCCGCCAGTAGGTCTTCTCTCTAGTATCACTGAGGTTGGGGATACACAGATAGAAACTTGGTATGGTCCTTACAAAATCTAGGTTCCAGATGAATCTCTGACAGGTTTCTTTACCCACACAAAATAACAGGTTGTAGTTTGTGTGCTCTGAGTCTGAGTCAGGATTGGAATAGAGGAAAACACTGTGGCATGGGTTAGTTTCAATTCATTACACAGACTTATGACATATTTTACAAGGTTATCATTGTCCTGCATCAACTGTTGGGGATAGTATTGTCCTAAAACCTAGCGGTCCTATAGAAAAATATCTCATAGGGTGTGAGACCAGTGGGCTGACTAGGGGTGTTTCGGACAGAGTACAGGGCTCGATGGGTAGGATCTCTGGGCATGGTAATTGGATGTTCCCTTACTGGCTTTGAGGAATTTTGTTTTTGAGTGTGGACATTCTATCCTCTCTATCTTTCTGGCTCTAGGGATGTATGGAGTGTGCAATCCAAGGTCTGCTCCACTAGCTTCCAATGTTTCCTGGTTACTTATCTGCTGTGAATCCAGGCTCCTTTGATCAGACTCTTTAACTTCTGGGATTCCGTAATCTTGCACACTAATTCAGTCAAGTAGCTTATTTTACGAGTAGTTTTTGCAGTCATATTAGGGACTTGGGTAGGCTCTCAGGCCACCCGGAGAACATATCCACCACCACTAGGACATATTTTGGATTTCCACTCGTTGGTGAAATCAATGTGGTCAATCTGGTCCGTTGGAAAGGGTACAATTGTTTGGCTCCATGATGACTTTTGTGCATTTGTACAGTCTTCCGGGGGTGACAAGGCATTGCCATATTTCACAAACATCATGGGAATGTAGATGTTCGTTGCTGGGGTCGAAAATTCTACGGTGCCAGACTATATCTTGTTAATGGCAGAATTCATTTTGTTTGTTCCTCTGTGTGTGATTGACGTGAGCCCATTGGACTTACTCTAGCTGGTATAATGACCATGGTAGGCAAAGTTTATACTTCTTTCCTCCAGACCATCCTGAGTGCATCTCCAGCCTCCCTCTTCCTCGCCAACTCCTCTCCTTTCCTTTGGGCTTATTTGGGGTTTGAATTGTCTCAGAAGTTCATGAACCTGGGTTCGGCTGAACTTCCTCCTTGATTTGTTGCGGCATCCTCTTCCTTTGTTTCATTTTCCTTTTGCATTCTTCTGAACTCTTCTTTCTTCTATTTCTGTTATCTTCTTCTTTTCTTCTAACTTTTTTCCTCTGTTCTTGTGTGTACATATACAGACCTACATCCTGCGCTTTCTCTCGAATTACTGGGAGGAGGCTGCGGCCTTTGCGGCTGATCGCATGGTAATTTCCCCTGGCCTACTCTGTGCGCCATGTTTTCCATGAGCCTAGTTTTCAAGACAGCCCCTTGGCCGGCAGCTGGGGAGAGCATACAACAAGGTCTGAACAGTCTCTTTGTTGTTCTGATTGTGGCGTTCCACTAGCTGTCTGGGAAACCTGTAGGGCCCAAGCCTTCAGGTGACGAAGTCATGGGCCACTCCATATTAAGTAGGGCTGATGTCGGTGTATATGTTACGGTCTTTCCTTCTCGGCGGAGCTGGCAAGCTTCTGTAACAGCCCAGAGTTCAGCTTCCTGGGCCGACATTACCTCGAAGGTAAAGATGCTCAGCACTTTGACGGTTTCATGCAAGGTATAACCAAGCAAATCCTTGTGATGGATATTGGTCCCCTTGTCGCATCTGATTTATCTGGATCATCTGTGAAGAAGACATAATCAGGGTTCTGTCCAGCTTGGAAACAGAGTCAGTAGGAAAGGTGGGAAGTTCAGCTCACATCTGTTCAAGGCAGTCATGATCGTCGGAAGTGTCTTCATCTTATTGTGTGATATTTGGGTGTCTCCATCTTCCCCCCCTTGAGAGAGGGAAGCTGGGTGGCTGGGTTGAGGGTAGGCATATCTTCAAGGTTACATTTTCAGTTCTAGTAATAAGCTGGGTAGTCGAAGGTTGCTGGGGCCTGGAGATTATGAGGTTGTTGGGATTGTTTCAATGAGCCCTTTAAGGTCGTGAGGTGCCCACAGATGTCAACTGGATGGCCAAAATGGAGTGTCATGAAATCTTGTCCTGAAGGAGCTGTGCAGCTCGACTAAACATGCTCTTGAGCAAAGGTCAGGAGCAGTTGCGTGCAATCAGGTTCTATCTTTCATGAGTAGTTCCTAGAGGTCTCAACGATCTCCATGTTTTTGAGCAAAAACCACCAGAAGCATGCCAGGATGTTCGGCTTCAAGAATAAGTTCTTTTAGTCTAAGGAAGCAGGCCTCTGACCTCAGTGCGAGTCTGTGGTTTGGAAAGAGAAATGTCCTGGAAAGAGGCATAGATGATTTTGCATCAGGCTAGATGCGACCATGGGTATCCATTGTCGGCAGTATGTGATAAGGCCTAGAATATGCCTGTAGTTGTTTGAGAATAGTTGGTGAAGGATGGACATGACTGATTTCTTTCGGTCATCAGTAAGGTGGGGGGGGGGGGGGGTGGGGGGGGGGGGGGGGGGTGGGGGGGGGGGGGGGGGGGGGGGGTGTTTAGTGCCTTGAATATAACAGTGTCCAAGAAAAACAACTTGTCACAACACCATTGAAGTTTAGACAGAAACCATTGCAGTTGGCTGGATCGCTAGGATGGTTGAAGATGGAGACTGAGAGAACTGGAGGCACAGGTAGGAAGGTCAGGAGCACAGAGTAAAAATATCATCCCATAGCTGGAGGAGTTGTACTTCAGAGTGTTCCCCAGCATCCAAGGGTGTCAACAGGCATGCAAGCGCTGGAGTGGAATTGATTAGTGAGATTCACTGAGTCCCCTTGAGTGCATCTTGTCCAGGTGAGTTGTGTAACACGATAAGTGATAGAGCAAATGAGTTATTGAGAGATTCCTTGTGTAAAGGGACACCTGAAGAAAGCATTGCAGAGTATCTGTGAAAGCATTGTAGCAGATAGGGGCACTTGGCTGAGAACGTACGATGCGCGTTCGGGGACCACAGGGGTCTAAAGACAGTAACAGCATTCCATAATGCTCTTTAAAATCTTGAACCAAACGATATTTTTTGTGGTTCACCAGGGATAACCTTCTTGCGAACAGGGAACAAGGGTGTATTAGCAGGTGAAATGCAGTTGGATGGTACCTTTGTTCAGGACGGCCTTTACTTTGATTTTCCAAAGAGAGTTCTTGGTCATGCTTTCAAGGGATATTGGGTTAAGGAGGAGGTGTAGCGTCAGGTTTCAGATAAATCATGGACTGGGCAACAGGAAGGAAACCAACTCATACGGGACTCCTTGTGACATACTTTCAGGAGAGACTTGCTGAAGATATCTTGGAGGAATGGAAGGCTTCGTGTGATGATAAAGAAGAAATGGCGAGAGCTTTAATGCCGAAGGTTATCTTCATGAAGATGATAGGAGAATCAAAAAGTCAAAACATTCCAGGAGGAATCATATTGATAGCCTAGCCATTCCATTTTGTGAAGAGACTCAGCTCCAGCAAGTTACGTAGGACAGGTAGGTGAAACAATTAGTCTTGATAGGAGGTCCTTGATGTCAACTGAACAGGATAAGTCATCCACCCACTCAGGATCATGTAATATGGGGAAAGGAGGACTCTGGAGGAGAGATCAGAAGTTTTTCAGGACAGATCTGGCTGCACCTCTGTGTCTACAGAAGAAAAGTGAATTTGATGGCATTGATAGAAGAGTGACAGTTAAAACAGAGTCCAGAATGACTTATGATGGAACTATCTGCTGATTGGACAAGCGACAGTAGACACAGGCTTGCGAACTTCTATGCTTGCGGTGGGTAGGAAATTGTACTGTGATGGAGGATTTGGCAGTTGAGACTGCATCATCAGGATAAGCTTTCTTGGAAATTGATTGTAGTTGGTGGCGAGGTCCACTGAAGGATTATTCTGAGGTGTAGTCTGCGTTGTGATTGTTGTTTAAATCTTGTCTGCGGAGTCCTGAAAACTGCACACTTGAGTTTGGATCTGATTGGAATTCTGCGGAAAATGTTTTCTAGGAGCAAACCGCCTTATTATTGTCGCACGGCGCTTTGGATCGACAGAATTTGGCACCACTGACCAGGTCTTGTCGACAGTTGTACACATAGCTTTGGGTGGTTTCCCAACGTCCTTGGGTGGAAATCCATGTTGAAAAACAGTTGAAGATGTGTGGTTTTAGTTTTTTTTTTTTTTTATTAGAATATCCAGGGTATAGTTGGCAATAGGTTGGTTTATAGGGCTAGGATCAGGAACGTCGTTCTTGGAAGACGGCTACCCTTAGAAGGCTTTTCTATTGGATGAGAGGAATCGGCTTGAAGATAGCAAGCGAACTCTGGGCCTTATGCAATGGAGATGAAGTTGCCTTCTCTGGCAGTTTCAGCAAAATTCCTTTTTTTCTTATTTTTTGTTTTTTAATTTTTTTTTTTTTTATTTTTTTTTTTTTTTTTTATTTGTTTTTTTTTTTTTTTTTACTTTTCTTTTTATTTTTCTCTTTTTTGTTTTCTTTTTATTAATTTTTTTTTTCTTATTTTCTTTTCTTTTTTAAACTTGTTTTTCTTGTATAAATTGTTATTTTAGGGGCGAACAGTTTCTCAAAATATTGTCGATTGGTTTAAGTAAGGCCTGGAACAAGTGGATACAGTAAACGTTGATTAAGTTTAGTTATTGGATGTTCAAGACCATGGTCTGAATGATTTCAGATGTAATCTGTTGTAGAATGTTTTTTGACAGTTTCATCCTGGGCCTTGGTGGGATTGAAAAAAGATTGATTGAAGATATCGGCTAAACGTTCTTCTGGTCCAGAATGAAGTCTACGGCAGAACTCCTACTCAGATGAGTAAGCAGTAGGTGTCCTCCAGCAGGTATATCTCTTGCCAGAGCAGCACTTCTATGATAGGCCAGAAAGGACTCTCCAGCTTTTATGCTAGCAACATGATACAGGTTCTTCCAGTTCGCAGAGTAGTTTTTGGATTTCGGGAATTGCACGGTAAAATGGGCATAGGACTCTTGTCCGGATCGGTAACTGGGTCAACTGGTTATTGACTTGAGAGGGATTGAACAGGCAACATAATTGGTCTGTCCTTGGTTGAAAAGTATTATCTTGAGGAAGGACAGGAAGCGAAACTGAATCCTGGGGCACAGTGTGTGAAGAATTGTTTGCGGGAATCACTGGAGAGATAGCACTAATGGGTGGTGGTGGTGGTGGTGTTGAATCCGCTTCCCAATCAGGTAGTACATCAGTGGCAGGAGCAGGTGGAGCTGGTAAAGGCAGCATTGAAGTTCTGCGGGATTTGCTCAATAGGAGAGATGTGGGGTCTTTTCGTGTTTTGGAAATGGAGCAGTTAGGCGCAACAGTGTGCTGTCAGACTTTTGGGCCATGGCATCCTGTTACAACAAACAATCCGTATTTCCCTAAGTGTTGGGATAGGTCCATGTTCCAGCAAAGTATAGAGTAAAGTCTGCACACCTCAGGATGGTGGAATCAAAAGGCCTGCAGAAATGTTGGGATTTAGACAGAGAACTGAAACTTATTCATCTGTGTGCCATTGCCAGTATATGTGAATGTTTGAGTCAGGTAGGCTAACACAACTTATCATGTGATAAAGTGTTATTCATGGGCCCACAGCATGGAATGATATAGTTACACTTCAAATCGCCCGCTGTGGTGAGGCAGATAGCGGAAAACGAGGAAACCGGAGCCATGAGCCGGAATGAAGGTCATCACAAGGCCTTTTGTATAGTAGTGCACACCGTGGAAAAGATAAGTTGCCCTGGAATACCACTTCCTAGTTGCAGTTGCCAGATATTAGTTAGGGTTGAAGATAGCCTGTAGGATCGTTGGAACACAATATCTCCTTTAACAATCATGAGAGTGGTAGAAGAGTCCCAGATAGGGGTTCTCAGCATAGGTATATTCTCTTCTGGTAGTTCCACACTGTGGTTAGGCATAGAGCATCTGGTAGTGAAGTGTGGTCTGTCAATGAAATGAGGCTGCGTTCCTCAGCTGGGGAAAATAAAGTTACAATTATCTTCATGTATGAGGATCAGAATCTTCTCTTTTAGGAGTATGTTAGGGGTAGAGGCCTACAACCCAGCAATTGGCAACTTAGAATCCTCCTCAGTATCCTCGTCAGTTGCCAAGGTGAGAATAGGTAGCAACAGATGAGGAAAGGTATATAATAAAAGTTCCTGATGCAGTGAGCGTGGGTACGAGTGGTTGTGGGATAGCAGGTGCACCACAGTAAGAATGCGTGAGTAGTGCAGCTGCACTTACTGTGAGTAACTGTTGGTGAAATATTGGGTGTGTCAATATGGCTGCAGATAGGCCCTGATCTGGAATGAGCAATATGGCCATTGGGAGTAGGAAGTTTGGGTGTAGCAATATTGGCCGACTCAGGAAGCAGGGGAATTGTCTCCTGCAAAAACATGGCCGAAACAGGAAGGGGAGAATTGGGAGTTGTAACCAAATATGGCTGCCTAAGGAGGAAGAGGCAGGGCTTTTTTTAGTATCTCTCGGTAGGAGTGGGAGAGTGAGCTACTCCACATTGGTTGATGGTAGGAAGTAGTGTTTCCAGCATTGGGGCAGTAGGGGAAGATGCAGAATGGGAGGGATTAGGGCGTGGTCGTGCCTCTCCCACAGCCTAAGACACACATATTCAGTCAGTATAATGGGATTCGTTGACACAAACTGGTACAGGTCCCAAACACTGGGGATCATAGGGAGGGGGTTCTGGCATTAAGAGCATACATGTAAAGAGTCTAAATATCCCCTTCTTATACAGTGCATTCAATTTCAACGCATAATTGTCCTTTGCAATGGCGACTGCTGTTCTATGCCACGTAAGGCTGTTTGGTACAATTTTTTTATACTCAGTAACCCTTTTCAGTCCTTCATAGCCTGTTTCCCCATTGGTGATTACTGTAACGCCCATTGGGCTTGTAAATTACAATATCTGCATTTAATTTAGCAAAACCAACAATATGTTTCTTGCCTCCCGTCTGATTTATTAACTGTGAAGCTGTAAGACGCTGAATCAGACATTGATTTAGAAGTAAATACATTTATGAAAGATGCCCATAATAATACTCGTTAATAGCGACCTAAAATGTACTGTGGTTAATTTATAGCACGAAGAGATGGTGCCTGCAAACTGAAGCTAGGGATTGTATCTGAGGCACACTGGCAGATCACGAGACTTAAACACACTGGGTCGCTCGTGACGCAGTTCTGATTCAAATATAATTGCTTAGTTTGCGTAAAAACAGGTAAAATTCTCAGACTGCACGTGTGCGTTCTGACCGAGAGCAGATAAAAAAATAGGAAACAGATAGCAGGACACGAAGTTGACAGTGCACTTATGTAATCTAATCCCTCACGATTGTAGGAAGCCGAGGGGGCGGGGGGGGGGGGAGGCGGGAGGGCGGCGAGGGGGGGAGACAGATGGGGTTGGCAATACGGTGCTAGTCACGGTACCTAAACACTGTCCCTAAGTATAAATGAATATACACACACCCAGAATCATCTGGAGGTGTAAACATGTGCTCATAGGATACCAAGCTGACCAGAGCTCTAGTCTCACTGTTCCTCGGTAGTCGACCGAGTGGCTAAACTGACAAGTCACCCTAGTGGACGTTGGTAGCCTCGGAGGGACCATAATTAGTGAATAGACTCTCAGTACCGACGTCTATTCAGTCCCCTGCAGGGCGGACGGCAGGCAGTCTCTAGTTTTACTGTACTTCCACTGAAGGTTTTCTTTCCTGTGCTCGATTTACAGAATACTATAATTCATACGCTTAAATAGAACAAAGACAAAACAGAAGTGCAAAAATGTAACAAAACAGAATCAAAAATCTAAACACAAATCCTCCCCCAATTACTCTACAGAACAATGTGGCACGACAGACTTGACCTTACTTGTGCTCACTCATACAACCTAACAGCCGCTCCAACTACCCCTAGAATTATAAAGATTTATGTTAGAAATTCAACATAAACACAGACAGATCATATAAGTATTAGAAAGGCATGTTGAAGATATTATCTCTCGCTATGAGTACATGACAGTCTTTCAAAGAGCAGGTAAAACGAGGAAGTTGCTTTTGCAAATCACTCTTTTGTAAAGAGTTATACAGTGCATAATTGGACGCACAGCTCAGAGCAGATGTATAATGTCAGATAAGATGCAATCAGAAATCACTCAAGCACAATTTGTCCAAAATAAAACCGGAGGTAAGTAAGCAAGGGCATCGGTCGATCTTCAACAGAGGGGGACAACCGTGACCGTTATCAGGTGTCGGCAGGATCGGGGGAACAGATCACAATGGACCAAAAATAGGCAGTCAGAAACGGACTAAGTCACTGATTTCAAGAGTGAGATAACAATGTACTTACCCGTGTAATATATGCGTCAGGTACTTCTGGCTGTCGAGATGTGGAAACAACTGCGGGCAACGCCCCAGACCAGACGACAGAGGTCTCCTCTGTTCTGCGTTGTTTCCCTCGTAAGTCGTTTGAGAGGCACGGCGCCAAATGTTGGTTCTGTAATAATTCCAGCCAAGGTTGCTACTTCCTCAACTTAAGATATATATTGTCTGCAGCAGCGGGGCCCACAAGAATTAGTATATCCAGTCTGGTTGATTGATAGTTTGAATGATCTCTGTTTAATACAGGAAAAATACAGGCTTTTTGTATTTCATTCTATAGGTAAGGCAGTGTATTAAGGCATGTACACTAAACGATCATTGTTAATTATAATTAGATGAGGATGAGTTAATTAAGATATCACGAGTTCATATTTGGAAGATATGTTTATTGGCAAGCTGCTTATATTTAAAACGTAGCCAAAACCCCCCCACTGGCCGCAAGCGGTTTATTATGAGAAGTTTGGGTATCGCAAACAACATGTCAAAGTGGTATTCTGTAGTCCTTTTGTCTGCTTGCTTAAGCTGTTAGAATCCATAGTGAATCATTTTATATATATCCTCTCAGTTCATCAAAGACATATTCATCTTGAAGGTAGTTTTTCCTTGATAAGCATTTCAAAGCTTATAATATATGATTTAACCTGGGTTTAAGGGAGGAACAAAAATTAGGTATAGAGAAGAATAATTCATGACAACAAGTTATATATGAAACAGTTGAGATGGGGCGAATCGATTCTAACGAAGTGGAATTCGATTTAGTATTTCAGGAAAACTCTTCGGTTAGTAACGAATCGAACATTGGGGTGATTCGCGGAACGACAGTGTGCTTTTCATTGATAAATGGCTGCGAGCACATGGCGTTACAGGGGCAAAGCACTCTGGTGGAAGAAGGGCATAAGCAATGCATGTACATGTGCAGTGATGGAAGCCAATCAGAGGGACCGGCGGGAGTCACTGTGACGTCTCCGCACTTTATATATAAGACCGAGGAGCGCGCTGGGAGTCACTCATCAACTCACTGTACTGACAGGGAAGGTGATGCTGCAGGGTGATAGCTTCTTTCTGAAAGAAAATGATTTTTTACTCAGCGATTTTTGTGGGGTCGTATAGCTGGTCTCAGAGACTGTTCTCTGAATGTTCTATTGTCTGATGTTTTGGGGGTATTGGATTGAAATCCAGTGTGACGTCACACTGCAGCCTGCCATATACTTTCAATATCCAAGTGGGATCTAAGCCAGTTGCCTGTTGTATTCATTTAAAGAAACAGCGTTTTTATAATACAAATCACCACTTCATTTTTGGCGGCTCAATTCTATTGCGCAATTACATACTAGGGGTTAATTATAGCGTATTTTGATGGTGTGCTGACAAAAAATAAACGTCTTTTTCAACGCAAATATATATATTTTTTTTGGTAGACCTAATTCACAAGCAAAGTTAATCTTACAATTTTATCTCTTGTTGTGTGGCCGGTAGAAAATAGCGATTGTAACACGCTACAAAGCTACTAGTTTGTGGGGGGCTCATTTTCTATTGCGGCAATTTACATTCCAGGGGGTTAATTAAGGTGTTTTTTGCTGGTGGCTGGACAAAAATAAAAACCGTTTTTCTCCAATGCCAAATATATATTTTTTTTTTGGTAGCCTAATTCACAAGCAATGGTTAATTACAATTTTATCTCTTGTTGGGTGGCGTAGAAAATAAACCCCTTGTAACACGTACAAAAACTACTAGTTTGTGGTGGCTCAATTCTATTGCGCAATTTACATCCAGGGGGTTTAAATTAGCGTTGTTTTGCTGGTGTGCTGACAAAAATAAACCGTCTTTTTCAACCAAAATTATATATTTTTTTTGGTAGCCTAAATTTACAAGCAAAGGTTTTAAATTTCAATTTTATTCTTGTTGTGTGGCGTAGAAAATACGCCATTGTAACCGCTACAAAGCTATAGTTTGTGGTGGCTCAATTTCTATTGCGCAATTTACATCCAGGGGTTAATTTAAGCGTTGTTTGCTGGTGTGCTGACAAAAATAAACCGTCTTTTTTAAAGCCCCAAAAATATATTTTTTTTTGGTAGCTAATTCACAAGCAAAAAGGGTTTAATTACAAATTTTTTCTCTTGTTGTGTTGGCGTAGAAAATACGCCATTGTAAACGCTACAAAGCTACTAGTTTGTTGGGGGGGCTCAATTTCTATTGCGCAATTTACATCCGGGGTTAATTAAGCGTTGTTTTGCTGGTGTTTCTGACAAAAATAACCGTCTTTTTCAACGCCAAATATATATATTTTTTTTGGTAGCCTAATTCCAAAGCAAAGGTTAATTACAATTTTTATCTCTTGTTGTGTGGCGTGAAAATACGCCATTGTAACACGCTACAAAGTACTAGGTTTTTGGTGGCTAATTCTATTGCGCAAATTTACATCCAGGGGTTAATTAAGCGTTGTTTTGCTGGTGTGCTGACAAAAATAAACCGTCTTTTTCAACGCCAAATATTATATTTTTTTTGGTAGCTAATTCACAAGCAAAAAGGGTTTAAATTACAATTTTATCTCTTGTTGTGTGGCGTAGAAAATACGCATTGTAAACGCTACAAAGCTACTAGTTTGTGGTGGCCTCAATTCTATTGCCGCAATTTACATCCAGGGGTTAATTAAGCGTTGTTTTGCTGGCTGTGCTGACAAAAAATAAACCGTCTTTTTTAACCCCCAAATATAATTTTTTTTTTGGTAGCTAATTCACAAGCAAGGTTAATTACAATTTTTTCTTTTTTGGGGGCGTAGAAAATACCCATTGTAACAACGTACAAAGCTATAGTTGTGGTGGCTCAATTCTATTGCGCAATTTACATCCAGGGGTTAATTAAACGTTGTTTTGCTGTGTGCTGAAAAAATAAACCCTCTTTTTCAAAACCCAAATTTTAAATTTTTTTGTTTCTAATTCACAAGCAAAAGGTTAATTAAGTTTTTCTTTTTTTTGTAAAAACCCATTTGTAAAGAAAAAAAAGAAATTTTTCTGCCCCTTTTGGGGGCAATTTAACCAGGGGGGTTAAGCTTGA
>JAODAL010039307.1:0-38149 GCA_025379985.1 Phyllomedusa bahiana
TCATATATTACAGGAGATCACCTGGTTTTATAGCTGCAAGCTACCATACTCACTATATTTCAGGTGTTCCCAGGTTTTACCAAGCAGGCTCCATATCAAATATATACAGGAGATTATATATCAGTGTACATATCTAATTTTATACAGGAAATATCCAGCATGGGGCTGTGGTAACAGTGGGTGATCATTTTCTTCGCAGACCCTCACAGACCCCTTAGGCTCTGGCTTAATGCGTCATTAACCGTCTGACCCCCTTAGCCATAAGGTCTGTGAATAGGGACAGGTGCAGGGCTTGTCCTGGCTCTAGGTCTAGTCCCATGTGTTGTGCTGGTGTCAGGTAGCTCCAGACAAGCACTTCATTTTGATCTTTGCCTTGTGTTCCCCTCATATCTTTGTGTTCCTCCGTGCTCCGCTCACACCCTACATTCGCAGCGCGCTGACGGGGTCTGTCCGGGGTGGTTGTGCAACATACAGATGTCTCTTCTGGTAAGTTTTGGCATTTTTTTGTTCTTGCTGAGGTAACTGTTGCTTTCTGTGTTTTATAAACGGTTCCCGCGTGTGCTCCTCCGTTGTTTCCCGACCAACCCTCGCATCACTAGGTTTGATATTTTCTCTGGTTACTGTGCTGTTTCTTGGCAACCTGTGTATTCAGCCTGTGTGTAGGTGTAATAGAGACAGCGCGGCTCACCGCCTCGCCTCCCACACCCCCTATCCAGTCCCAAATCAATGACCTCTAATGACACCGGCCTCCTCGCACCTGTGTCATTTGTCACTTTTTTTTTATTCATTTTTCAAAATCAAGGTTATTTTGAGGTTGTTGTTCCATCACATCCATCAAAGCTTTGCAGAGAGTTCACCCCTGAAAAATACTCAGGTTGTCTGGAATAGTCATGTTTAGCTATTACCTGTTTACTCTGGGACTAAGGCTTTGGGGATGTGCTGAGATCGAGGCCTTGGTAAATGAGTGGGCAGAGGCGTAACTTGATCGATTCTGAGGCACCTGGTGCAAAATAGTGAATTGGGGACCCTACAGCTACATGTGCCATCCAACTTATACCACTGATCTCTCTATCTCAGTCACGGCTCTACTCTCTCACGGTCAACATGTACGCTGCCTTGGGGGTTATCATTGGACTCTGCTTTATCATTTCAAAACCACAAATCCAAACCCTCGCCTCTGCCTTGCAGCATACAACCTGAAAAACATCTCTCGCATCAGCTCGTTCCTCGGGCTATGACACTTCTAAAAATGCTCGGGTCCATGCCCTTGTCATCTCCCCCTAGACGACTGCAACATCCTTATCAGTGGCCCTCCCAGCTAGCACCATCGCTCCCCTCCAATCCTCCTTATCTGCTGCCGTCTTATCAACCTCTCTCCTGCTTACTCCTCTGCCTCTACCCTCTGCCAATCCCTCTCAACTGGACTTACAGGGCCAGAGAATTCATTTATCAAGCTACTAACCATGACATCACAAGGCTCTCCATGACCTCTCCCCTCCATAAATCTCTGCCCTTTTTTCCAAATATCTCCCCTCAAGCACTTCTCCGCTCCTAATAGGGCCTTTATCCTTTCTTTTGACCTCTCCCTTTTTCAACTTCCTCTAAAACAAACGTCTCAAAATTATCCGGCTGCTTCCCCACACTCTGAAATCTCATGCCCCAACACATAAGACTATCCTCACTTTCACCAGCGTTCAAAAGCAAAACTGAAAACCATCTCTTAACGCTTCTTGCCTAATAACATACAATAACATTGCTGTCACTATCTTACACTATCACAACCTTGTCTGCCCCTCACCTCTGTCTCTTTCCCCATCCATTGTAGATTGTAAGCCCTCGGGGTAGGGTCCTCTCTCCCTATGTCGTGGCCAATTGTTCATTATACCTTTTCAACTGTATCTCGTTTGACTTATGTAATGTATGTAACCCCCCTCGATTGATACAGCGCCCTGAATCAATGGCGCTTTAAAATAAATAATAATAATAATAATTGACAATGCTGTGGCAGAAGGGCTTTTGGGGCCTCCTAAGGCTGGAGGGCCCAGTAGCGACTGCTACCTCTGCACCCCATGTAGCTATGCCCCTGATGAGTGGAGCACAAAGCTCCTATGCCCCATGAGAAGACTTTAGTGTTATGTATAACACATGGTAGATGGGGGGATCATAAATGCAATGTACAGTATAAACATATGGTGGCAACTATAATGGATAATCATTTTACTTCTGGTTTCGATGATGCATATAGTTAGTGGGTACTCTCTCTCTCCAAAAACTTCATGGGGAAACATGGAGGTTATGGTTCGGACTACAAGGGACGGGGAAGGTGTATGTTATGTGTGGTGGTGGGATCGGGGACTGTCTGGTACTGTGGATGGTGTTTGCTCATGTGCTCTGGCGACCAAATGGGGCAGCAGATGGACCGATTGGGGCTTGGAAGTGGAAGAAGATAAGAGCATGAAGATTGTCAAGGTGAGTTTGGAAGTCCAGGAACTGTGTGGCCTTTTTTATCCAAGCGACTATGCCTACTGACAATTAATGATTTAAATGCATGTGCCTGGTCATGCTCGCGTGCTTATAAACTCTTTAGAATTCTTCCTCTAATTGACGCATGTCGACAAAGCGGCATACGACGTCAGTGGCGGAATCTGAGGATTGATCGAAAAAGGCCCTGTCTTCTCCAGTCCTGGACTTCTTGACGGTTGAAAACCTAGGTACCAATGTTTACCAACAGCCCACACTGACCATTGACTGGCGGTGTAGTTATGTCAGCGAGAAATTGTGCGACCACCCTCTCCCTTTCTGAGCACGACCCGTGCACTGACACTACCAATTCACATCAATCCTCCAATCTTGAGGTGCTCGCAAGCAAGCTGCTGCTGAAAAGTCTCGTTGTTCCACAATGTCGATCATCATCCTCTAGGTGACTTTCTCTTTACTCATCAGTCTAAACCCATCGGTTTTCTGCCGACGGAACAGATTCCTTCTCCATCTTCTGAGAGCTATTCTGCATTGAGCGTCAGAGCAAACAAAATCACCCCTCTTTGAGTCTTGATCTTTTGAATTGTTTTCTGACCACTAACTGCATTGTTCATCATGAGGTAGTAATGATATTAGTATTATTTTGGTAAGACAGTGTGTTTTTTAATTACATGAAACCCCTATTCTGCAAAAATTTTCATTTTTACTTAACTCAGTATTTTTTACACAAGCAAAAAACTTTGAGATTATTTTTCTTTGTTATATGGAGAATTGGAGACAGTGTGTTATAAAATATTATTTCACCACCAATAATGCAAAAACTGAATTTTGTGGAACTGAGTGTGATTTAGCAAAATCCAAGACCTGCTGTGAATATATATCCATGTATATGAGTGTTAGGCATTATGCTGAGCATTGCTAATTTGCGGTCTAAGTTGCCAATAAACAGCTTATGGGTGTGGGGATAGATGCAGCACAGCAATTACCATAACTCCCTACTATTGCTGTCTATGGAGAGGAAAATGCTAATATAAACTAAGTCAGTCTGTAAGTACAGAGAGTGAGCTGTAAATGCGTTCACAAGGCTATAACAATGAAAAATATATACTAACTTAGAGTAATGTGATTTTAGCTGCCAATGGCAGCACTACACCTCAGCGATGACGGTTTTGCACTTCACTGTCGAGCTGACTGTTGCATGGCACAAAAAGTGAATGAAAAGGTGAGTGGATGGCAGCCATAAATGTGTAGAAAGGTGATTGGATGGCGCCAAAATTGCAGGAAAGGTGATTGAAAACTATAACATTACGTCTTGGACGACTTGTACAAGTTATCTAAAAGATCAGTTTATTGTTCGGTTTGGTTCGAGTTTGAGAAACTCAAGATGTGTCGACTCCAAACTTAACTTTTCTCGACGGTTCATTCAACACTGACGGGGAGCATTGGCCGTGCTGGAGGCATGTGGGCACTCTCAACCGTACGCAGCTACAGATTATGACCTTTTTTTTTTGGGGGAAAAATTTCCAGATGGGGGGAAAAAAATCCAGGCCGCATTACAGCTGAACAGGTTTAAAGCACATTTAAGTAGCTTACCTGAGCCCAGAATTGTTGCTTAGTAGCTAGAAAGTAGTCTCTAATTCTAAGACACGCAATTAGAACAGGTTGATAGATTCAGGCACATTTTACACTACTAATACACGCAAAAAAATGGCGTCTGAGCGCCAAAATACCTACATGTCGCCCTACGTGTCCATACTGAAGCAACATCTCAAGACATCAGCCAGGAAGTTAAAGCTTGGGTGGAAATGCGTCTTCCAAATGGACAATGGCCCGAAGCTACGGCCAAACTGGTTACAAAGTGGCTTAATGAGAGCCAAAGTTCAATGTTTGGGTGCGGCCTTCACATAATAGCCTGGATCTAAGTCCTTATTGTTCATTTATGGGCAATGCTGAAAAGGCATGGTGGAGTGCAGGCGGTACTCCCTAACATGGATCAGTTTACACCAGTTCTGTCAGGAGGTATTGGCCAAAATTCTCAACAACTATTATGAGAAGCTTGTGGAAGGGATCAAGAAACATTTGACACAAGTCCTTACGACGTTTAAGTCAATGCTACCAAATACTAAATGTATGGAGGGATACTTTATGACTTTGCAGAAAGCAATAAAAATTCATTTAAAAAATTGCACAAGTACACAAAGCGCATCACACATAACATGGACACTCCAAGGATAATGTACAAGGATTTATGTTGTGCTGCTTGTAGACCATATATTGGTTTCCATACATTGGTATAGGCATTACAGTCGGAATGTGACCCTGCAGTTTGCGGACAACTTCTGGTTAATGTCCACTTTTGAATGTTCCTGTTATTTTAAGATAGGCCTAATGTTATGAATACAGAAAGTGATGTCCAATGTCGTATTCCAGTAATATCTCGGGTTACCATAACATTAGGTACCATTACCAGTCCGGCAAAGTGACGCTCCTATTGTGGCTATCTTCTGGTCCAATACCCCGTGTGACATAGTTTCCCATCTCAGAGGGGTCCAATGGCAAGCAGGAATACCCCGGTTGGCAACTCTGAGCTTGGGTAGACTCATTGGTAGTTTTTTCTTTCCTTTTAAATGGCATATACAAGCTTGGGAGATGCAGAAACACAGAGAGGAAGAGGCAAAAAGCAAGAGGTAGAGTATAAGAGGCATGTACAGTATCTATATGGTGGGCCCCAGAATCGACTTCACTTGTGGGCCCCAAGAATCAACTCCACTGGTGGGCTCCAAGAATCAAACTCCAATGCTGGCCGATAGGTATCAACTTCCATTGGTGGGCCAAGGAATCAACTCATTGGTGGGCCCAACAAGAATCAAACTCCAATTGGTGGGCCCCAAGAATCAACTCCTGGTGGGCACTATAGATTCAACTGCACTGGTGGCGCCACTTAAGAAATCAACTCCACTGGTGGGCCCTAAAGAAATCAAACTCAACTGGTGGGCCCATAAAGAATTTCATACTGCACTGGTGGCCCAAAGAATAATACTGCACTGGTGAGGCCTATAGTATTAACTAAAATAGGTGAGCCCATAGCATAACTCCATTGGTGGGTCCCAAAGCATCTTCTTCCACTGGTGGACCGCCAAGAATACAACTTCAACTGGTGGACCCACAATGAATATATTCCAATGGTTGTCTGGGCTACATGTTTGAAACTAATATGGTTGGCACATTAAGAATATAATTCAACTGTGGGCCATAGTTACCCTGAGTTTAACATTGGGTTATTAGTGATTTTTAGTTGATTTAAAAAAAAATAATAATAATTTGAGTCATAGATTCAGGTCCAATTTGACTTTGACCCAAATCTGAATTGCAATATCCCTCGGTTAGGAAAATAGTGCTGTACCTGTCCACAGGTTTTGTATGTTATAGCAGCTCAGCCACCAATGGATCTGAGCTACAATACCAGACCCAACCTATGGACCGGCGAGATGCTATTTCTGGTAGGAAAGCAGCCTTGTTGTATTATCCAAGCAACACCCACTTCTATTAGTCAGTTTCTTTGACTCTCTCTATTTCGCGGTATTTGGCACAATGGACCACCAGGGCATTTACTAAAATAAATACTTATTCTTGACTCATTTCTGAAGCGGTTCCACTTGGCCAGACTTGGCCAGCAGCGTTCTTATCTGGCTTTTGATCAAGAACCTCCATAAGAACTAAATTATGATCTTAACATGACACACAATTTGTTTCCTCTGTCCGGTTGAAGAAGACAAAGTGACGTCAGTTTTCGGGGTATTGCTCACAGTTTTGCTCCTGTGGTTTTGTATATATGTATATTTTTTTTTCCTCCAGACTTGCATTATTCACAACTGAAATTTGGGAAGCATCATTACCTAGGGTGGAAATCAGATCTATCGACTAATATGAGTAAATACGCTCAGACATCTCCAGTGTGCTTTACAACATACGACTTCCATCCAAGACCCTGGAGCAAAGAAAGAATTTGTACACTCGGAGAAGCAGACCACCAGGACTCATTTTTTCTTTGTCTCGTGAAACACGCACCCCTCCCAGCTATGTTATGTAGTTTACAAGCTGTTTTCTTAATCCTGAATTTGTAAATGGGATGTAGATGATTAATTGGAAGGATTATCTTTTAGTACGAGAGAAAAATAAATCCAATGGATACAGAGTTGTAAAATGTGACAAGTTTCATATTACGCAATAAATTTTTTTACACTGATTCAAAAATACTAGACGTTCAATTTAATTACGTGATGCTGAGACATAAGAGGCATTGTATTGCAGTCAGGAAAACTTGTTTCATATCGTTTTAAGCAAAATATAACTAAAATAATACTGTATGTATAAGAATACAACTTCTATAATTCTGCGCTTTTGTTTCAAGAAATATAACTACTAATTACTGAACCCTATGTAACAAGATTTTAACTATGTATCTGCCCCTATGATACAAAGAATTATAACTACTATATACTGCCCTCTATGTACAGAATTATAACTTCTTTATTTACAGCCCCTATGTAAGACATTTAACTACTATAATACTGCCCCCTATGCTTCAGACATTTACTACTTGTAATTAAGCACCCATAATGTAAAATGATTATACACTTATATACTTACTGCCCCCTTTGTATAAGTATATAACTAATATAATACCGCCCCCAAGTACAAGAATATAACTAATATTTTCGCACCCTTTGTTACATGAATTTAACTACTATATTACTGCCCTCTATGTACACGTATATAACTACTATAATACTGCCCTTTGTAAATGAATGATTAACTACTTATTATCTGACCACTATTACAAGAATATATCTTCTTAATACTGCCCTCTATGTACAAGACATTTAAATTATTTAATTACTGACTCCATATGTTCAAGAAGTATAAATACTATATACTGCCCCTATGTACAGTATATAAAATATCTTAATACTGCCTCTATGTACATGATTATAACTACTATAATACTGCACTATATTACAAGGAATATTATAATTTTTTTTAACACTTTTTTTTTATTTAAATTTACTTTTTTTTGGGGGCCCCTATATGTAAGAATATATCTACTATTATATGCCCACTTTGTACAAGAATTTATACTACTATTATATGCTTCTATGTACAAGGACTTAACTACTATAATACTGCCCCTATGTACCAAGAATTATAAAATACTATTATTCTGCCCCCACTATGTACAAGGTATATAAT
Source organism: Phyllomedusa bahiana (assembly GCA_025379985.1). NCBI lineage: Eukaryota > Metazoa > Chordata > Amphibia > Anura > Hylidae > Phyllomedusa > Phyllomedusa bahiana. Next base: position 7,729 of record JAODAL010039307.1, read on the forward strand.
ACTACTATAATCTGCCTGCTATGTAAAATTAAGAGAAATTGATCATTTCAGTTGTAATATTTTTTCCATATGCATTCAAATAAAATTACTGAATCTTTCATAAGAATATGGATCAAAATAATTCGAATAATTGTCATATCTGGCTGTATATCTTACTAGAGTAGTCATATATTCTACACTAAAATATGCTTAGTATTTGCTTATAATTTTGCCTTGACCCGTAGAAGATTTTTCAAAAGAGCCAGAATTCATACCTACATGGCTTGCATATTTTTCTTTATATTTTTAAAAATGTATTTTGTGTGTTTCTGCCATAAGGTAGTGTAAGATAAAAGAAAAGTGTGTAACATGTCTAGTAACTGTACATAATACAAACCACATTGTGCCATATAGGCCATTTGTATTATTGCTTTGTAAGTGGTACTTCCTTCCGCTCACCCTCGCACGCAGCTGCGATCTCTGCACTGATTTCTCAGAGCCAATTTGGAGGGCTTTAGTTTGGTGGCTTCTACACTATCTATGAATATTATTATTGGCTGCTTAGAGGGGTTGTCTAGTGATTTGTTTTTTTAAATGATCTCCCACAATCAAACTCTTATGTACTGTCCTTTAATTTTCTGGCGGCTTCTGGCAGAGAACAGGAAGCTCCATAGTTTTGTGTGTCTAGTTATACAACATCATCAAGAGATGAATTTGAGACTCTGAAATTGTTGGGATGCGATAGCTCTCTTGGTTTAATGACTGTTCTAGCCGATGTACACAATGTTGCCTCAAGATTCTGCACATGTTTTCTAGTCTCTAGAAAACACCTGTAGCATCCAAGTGCCTCCATATTGTATAGAAACACCAGCACACATCTAGGGCATATCTGAAGAACATCTAAGGGAACATCTGGAGAACCCCAGGGTTAAAGTTAGTTCAACCATAACCCTAACTACGATCGTAGCCGAAGCCTGAGCCTAGGGTTAGGATTAGTTAGTAACCAATAGCTCATTGTTAATGTTTGGGTTAGGACTGGTGTTGGACTAAACCTAACCCTAGCCTTAACCCTGGTTTCCCCAAATGTTCCACAGATGTTTCCCAAATTTGCCATAGATGTGAACCACATGTTCCCACATGTGCCATTGATATTCCACAGATGTTCTCCATATGCAAGTCAGATGTTCCCTTGATGTGAACAAGATGTAAACTAGATGTGCTCCAGATGTTCCCCAGATTTGTCAAATATGTGCCTCAGATGTGACCGAGATGTTTCACATATTTGACCCAGATATTCACCAGATGTAAACCAGATGTGCTGGATGAAAACCAGTTGTTCCGTGTAACCAGATGTGTCCAAATGAAAAAACCAGATATGCACCAGATGTGCTTTAAATGTAAACCAGATATGTTCCAGATGTAAAACCAGTGGCCCCAAAATGAAAAACAGATATGCTCCGTTGTAAACCAGATGTGGTCCAGATGTGCTCCAAAAAGTTAAACCGATGTTTCTGATGCAGATGATTTCCCAGAGTTCCCGGATGAAAAACCGTGTGTTTCAGTATATTCAGTTTTGTCCTAGTGTGCCTTAGTTTTTTTTCCAGATTGATTCAAGATTTCCAGTGTAAACCGATTTGCCCCAGTGTGCCCTAGTGTTTCCAGAGGGCCCAAATTATCCGATATGTTTCAAGTATCCAGAGTTTCCTGTGTGTGCTCCAGATGTTCCCTAGATGTTCCCTAGATGTGATTCGATGTTCCCTAGATTTTCCTAGTGTGCTTCAGATGTTCCCTGGGTTTTCCCCTAGATGGCTTCAGATTTTCCCCCTAGAGTGTTCAGATTCCCCAGATGTTTCCGGGTTGCCACGTTGTACCCCCGATGTGTTTCAGATGAAAAACCAGAAATACCCCAAATGTTCCCTTCACTTAGGGTAAAATTTAGTGTTAATGTTATAATAAATAATTTTCACCAAAATTTCAATTCTGGCTATCCCAAATCGAATCTCTTAAATTCAGTTCAAATTTGATCTGGACTCCATTCCAAAGTGCAACACTACAAGTCATAAGAGATTGTTTTTTGGTCTCAGGACACCCTCTTTTAATGTCATAAAATTGTGTAAAATTTGTCAGTATTGCCGTAACCGGTGCCTTTTGTGTTTCTCGTTAGGCATCACAATAGAAAGTCCAGGGACACAGTCATGTGGAAAAAACTTTTCGAAAAATTCAAGAGTCACGTAAGGTTAAAACCCCTTTGTTTTATTATGGCAAAAAATTCAATGTTCATTATTTCTTTGGCATTTGTATGACCTCCAAAATTAGGAGTGCATCTTCCTGGTTATCATACAGGTTGTGTCGTGTTCTCCAGAGCAACGTTGTTCTGTGACTAATATATGGGAGTCTAGAACCAGGGACTTATTGAGGAATATTAACCTGGGTATGGCTGCTTCTAAAAAGGGGCACTATAGAGGGCCATGGAACATCAGGCTTGTGACCACCAAAAGTATTCATACTCGCAGTATTATTTAGACATGTATAGCACTATTATGAGGTTACTCTATGTATGCATAGCGGTGTATTTGATTGAGCACTGTATAACCATACAGTAGTGTTGCATTTCAAATTTGACCCGATTTTAAGTGATTTATTTCAGATAAACTTGGACTGATTTTTGGCGTAAATAATCAAAATCAACTAAAACTGTAACCAAAACCCAACGTTGGAGTCAGTTTTTTTTTTCTTACTGGTTTTAAGGGGTTAACTTACTGTTCTTGATGCAATGTTACTTCTGGACCAATGTCACAGTCTAATCTTAAATTAAAGTTTCTAAAATGTGAAACTGGACCAAGGGTGAAGAGTGACCCGGACCAGAAGTGTCACATAGCGGTAAGTTATCCCTCATAACCCAGTAAAAAAAAAAATAATCCTAACCTCAACTTTGGGTTTGGGTTACGGAACAATTAGGATTGAAGTTGGGGTCAGAGTGAAAAAAAAATTTTTTGGTTCAAGGTGTCCTGACCACACAATCACAGGACCAGTTATTTAGTAATAGGGCTTTCTGGACAACATCCACCTCTAAATATCTGTAAATAATGGCCAGTCCCAAAATCTAACTGAATCACAGAAACAATTGGGAATAAAGGGCCCTCAAAAAGAAACTAAAACATAACTTTTATTATTGAAGTATAAAAAGTATGCTAACCCTATTTCACTCTTATCTAATTAGAGTCTACCTACAGTAGGGCACCTGCCCCGACAAGGGCGACCCCACATATATACTACCTATCTACGCCCTATAATACCCTGTCCAAGATGGGGTAGATAGTTATAACATGGACAAAAGACCAAAGAAAATAACTCACAAATACACAAACTTTGGGATTGGGTTACGGAACAATTAGGATTGAAGTTGGGGTCAGAGTGAAAACAAAATTCTGGTTCAAGGTGTCCTGACCACACAATCCCAGGACCAGTTATTTAGTAATAAGGCAGTCTGGACAACATCCACCTCTAAATATCTTTAAATAATGGCCAGTCCCAAAATCTAACTCAATCTCAGAAACAATTGGGAGTAAAGGGCCCTCAAAAAGAAACTAAAACATAACTTTTATTATTGAAGTATAAAAACCATAAATGCTAACCCTATTTCACCCTTATCTAATTAGAGTCTGCCTACAGCAGGGCACCCGCCCCGACAAGGGCGACCCCATGTATATAATACCTATCTACACCCTATAATACCCTGTCCAAGATAGGGTAGATAGTTATAACATGGACAAAGGACCAAAGAAAATAACTCACAAATGCACAAAGTCTTAAATATATGTTGTCTTAAATAGTTTCAAACTGGCAAATATACCAATAGAGCAATTGCACACTGGAGTATTATAGGATGTAGATAGGTAGTATATACGTGGGGTCGCCCTTGTCGGGGCGAGTGCCCTACTGTAGGCAGACTCTAATTAGATAAGGGTGAAATAGGGTTAGCATTTATGGTTTTTATTCTTCAATAATAAAAGTTACCCTCAAGGTGTCCTGAACCTGAATTTTTGTCACACATTGGGTTGAGGCAGTGTCAAACCAAACAAACACAGGTTTGAAAACTATTATTGACCTGTGTTTGGCTTTGGATTTTAGCTCCATGCTATATGGTGCTTATTAGTATTGTGCTTCAGATTTGAGTCAAAACCAAATTTGACCTGAATCCAAGCACTTTGCCCAAATACATTTTTTGTCAAAAATGGCAAATACGTGAGCCATATTCCTAACTTTAGGTGAGGTCAAGTGTTAGGGTTTGGGTCGTTTTAAGGGGTTAATTTACCAGTCCAGCCACATGACACTCCCGTTGTGGGCCAACTTTCTGGTCCGATGTCCCATCTGCCGTCCCTTCCAGTTACTACACCATAGGCCTATGGTTATGGAAACCAGAGGTTGAATGGGACTTCAGACCAAAAGTTAGGCCAGAAGAGGAACGTTGTATCAGTGGACCCATTAGTGAACTTCCTAAAATCCCCCTTAGACAACCCTAACTAAGGGCTAATATTATGGTTACAGTTATGATTAGGACTAGGGTTAGGTAAAAAAAATTCAGGTTTGTGGTGTTCCGAACTCAAATTTTTTCAACAGTTTAGATGAATCTGCATCAAAGCAAATAGGACATCATTCGAGCAACACAAGGCTGCACAAGGTATCCTCCATCATGAAGATGGCTCAGGTCCTGAACAGTCCTATGCAAAACCAATGATAAAACATGGATCAGTTTAAGACTATGGAGGGTAAACTCCCTGCTCTAGATAAAGGACCTCAGTGAGGGTTACATTCTGTCCATTCCACCCTGACCTGTGTTTTTTGAAAAAAAAAAATAAAAATCGTGCAATTTATGTGCAGTGGTAATCAGCTACAATAAACCTCTTGTACTGGTTTGTTTTGTTTTGCATCTTTGTACCGCATTATCATTATCCTTGATGGACCAAAATAGAATACTTTGCAAATGGTGGCACCGAGTGCTCATTATCCAATTATGTACCAATCAGATGTTCCTTAAAATCATTGAACAGAAAAAGTTCAAATCGAGGACACATTGTCCCTTATCAACGTGAATTTCCATAATAATACAAGGTAATAAGAGATTTAATTTATCATAAGGTTTTATATTTTATGTTGTGTGTATAGTAAATTCTCATTAATTGAGTTGTTGCAGAAGCTCCAGAAAGGTATGCATTTAAAACCTTAATAAATTATTGATTTTTTTAAATTTTTTTACATATTAAAATTCTAAAAGATTAGTTTTCTTAATGGTCACAGACACCAAGATGACTTTCCCCATTTTTGCATCTCCCATTTTAGCTTTGCAGTGTAGATTGGGAAATGGTCAGCAGAGTCATCTCATTATTGTTTGAGGACAGGGTCATCAGAGTCATCCCAAAATAATAACATTCATATGTAGTGTTGCGTTTTAGTATTAGGTCAAATTCAATCACCGACTATTAAAGGGGTCAAAATCTAAACTTTATTGCTTATACTTTAAAAAGGTTCAAAAAAGGCTTATCAAAATGACAGAACTACAAAAAGGTTACCAATGTCAGATATTGCAGAAGGTTAAAATGCCTCATATGTATGGGGTCATATATTGAATACAGGGTGAGAAAAGTAGTATTATAGACAGAGAAAGTACTGACGTTTACTAGATGTTCCTTGGTCCACAAGTTCTTGGTTCAGTATGAATACCAAGATATAGATACTGCTGTTTACATAAGAATAATGGTATAGGGGATTAGGGACAGATTCTTCTGATGCTCCCTATCAATACCCTGTCTGTACAGAGGAGCTACTGCCCCAAAAAGGGCAACCCCAACATAGATGGCTCACCCTGCTAACACCGGCACTTCATGTCCCGGCGCGTTTCCTCGTATACTTTCTCGGTTCCTCAGGGGATCTTTGCATATTGAAGTAAATGGCTGGTGTGTCAATACACATTAAGTTGGCTGCAGTAGAAGCCAGGTCTGTAGCTATAGCAACCAGTGCTGACAGCCTATCAGGAGAGATTGAAAAAGGTCTGGTTTGCTATTTGCAACCTGAGGAGCTGATTGCAGCGCATACAAGAGGGGATATCTCAGAATAGGTAGGAAACTGTTAATGGACACATATTGCAAAGTGAGTTGTTTTTGCAAGATCTTTAACATAAAAAGCAGCAATCCCTGTAGTGAGACAACCCCTTTAAGTCACTTAAAATAGTAAACAGCCATGGACTAATGGCATTGTTGCAAAAACATATACTACTGGGCTTGACGCGTTTCGGCGTGAGCGCCTTACTCAGAAGCACCAATTGAAGCAACAGCACCATGTGAACAGAAGTGCCAGGAATATGGTGAATGTGGTTAAATTTTTTTTTGTCTAAATATTTCCAGAAATCAGTTTGCACCAACCCAATAGAAGCGTTTAGATTCAGGTCGAACTTAACTTTACACAACAATATTGGAGTGTCCACAAAAATAGATACTAAGGGCCATATGTATGAAAACTGTCTGGGTCTAAAATTCACCTTGTTGCCCATAGCAACCAATCAGAGCTCATAGCAACCAATCAGAGCGCCCCTTTCATTTTTCCAGAGCACCATATGAAATGAAATGGGCGCTGTGATTGGTTGCTATGGGCAAAAAAGTGAATTTGAGACCTAGACCGTTTTCATACATGTGGCCCTAAGGGCCTTATGTATTAAAACTGTCTAACAGTAAGACTGTCTTTGTTGCCCATAGCAACCAATCAGATCCCATAGCAACCAATCAGCGCTCCCCTTTAATTTTTTCACACACTATCTCAAAAGAACGCGGAACTCTGAATGGTTGCTATGGGCAACAAAGACAGTCTTACTGGTAGACAGTTTTCATACATGTCCCCCTAAAACTTAACTTTTATAAATATAGATATTATATAAACCCCGAATGACCTATCAGAAAGCTATCCCTTTTCTAAATATAGATAAGAGGGAGAGATTAAAAAAAACAAACAACACTTATCTATCCAAACAGCGGAGTACCCGCCCCGATAAGGGCGACTCCAACCCAGAACCTACCCCTAGTAGGAAAGCCCTATCATATCCCTGGATCCAATAAGGCAAAATAGGGGTCAAACTGGGGAATAAACAACAAATAGTCCAAAAATATGGCTTATATGAGGCTCTCAAGCTGGTAAATGTAGTGCCAACAGATAAAACAAGCTTTTAAACATTGCTGACTGACTCATACCTTATCCTAGATGTTATGGACATGTGACTAAAGACTCCTAAAGACTCCAACGTGTTTCCCCCACTGATTTTGTGGGTTCATCAGTGAGATGTATGAACAATTTGTCTAGAGAATTATTATGTCTCTTAGTCCAAGATGACAAACAGTGACCAGTAGCCCACTAGGAGTACATGAGCACTAATGCACAACCATAGCAGTATATGATTTTAAAGATATAGGGCCACATGTATGAAAACTGTCTTTGTCTAAAACTTTCTTTGTTGCCTATAGCAACCAATCAGAGCCCATAACAACCAATCAGAGCGCCCGTTTTATTTTTTCAGAGCACTAGATGAAATGTAAGGGGAACTCTGACTGGTTGCTATGGGCAACAAAGAAAGTCTTAGACCAAGACCGTTTTCATACATGTGGCCCATAATAATTAAGCACAAATATTCTAGAAACCTCTGGTGGGATTACCTAGATGTATAAAATCCCAATAAAGGGAGACAGCCTTTTAAACATATATGATAAGAGGTTTATACTTAACGGGCTTCAATGTGGATATTGGAGAGATGTATGTATACTCACATGAGCCTGGACAAAGCAAATGGAGGACTGGATGCAGGAAAGTGCCTCTCAGAGAGAACTTGACTTTAACAAGAATTTTAAGCACAACAATAAAGATAGTTATTATGGGATGCCTCTGCTGACCTTGTACTCTAACAATAATGACATAACTCTGCTGACTCTGTCCCAATCTATACGGCAAAGCTAATAAGTGAGATTTTAAAACGCAAAAAAATCATCTTATTGCGTGTGCTTTAGTTAGAGGGACAGCACTGTGGGACTGGATGCACCACAAATGGGTAAGTTAATACATTCAAAACCAGGGAGAAAAAAACTCTAACCCCAGTTTAGGGCTAGGTATAGGGTTAGGAACGTAGTGAATAAATTCAGATTCGGGACGTCCTGAAATCAAATTTTCTCACAAGTTTGGTCAAACCAGTGCCGAACCAAACAGAAATAGATTTGAGCGACACTCCTCTTTATATAGTACCAGCATGTTCTGCAGCACTTTACAATGCAGGCGGGACATATTCAGGTAAAAACAGACAATGATGACCCTTCTTGTAAAAACTCACAATCTATGAGAAAAAAGGGATCACACAGAAGGTAAAAAGTGCTTGACTTGAATGATGAGGATCATGAGGATGAGATGGCTTTGAAAGGGGAAATATCTCTCCTTGAGGAGAGGAACCAATAAATTGGTCGGTGTGAGGGTTTACTTGCAATTCAGACCTCACTGACTGTTTTGCATAAAGCAATGGCTTATGGGAAAAGAGCTGAGGAGCTCCACAGCGCCCTCTATTAAGTAAACCCTCACACCGACCAATTTATTGGTTCTTCTCCTCAAGGAGAGATCTTTCACCTTGCAAAGCCACTCTCGCCTCTCACCCAGCCAACCAGTAAGTTCTACACTGCACTGACAAGGGGCAAAAACCCCGAAACAGCTGTCTGTAGTGGAACTTAACTGGTTTGGCTCAAATCCCTTTCACATTGCGAGGTTCCTGCGAGCTACATGTGAATTGAGGATAACTACATCCAATAGAGTGCGCTGAAGAGGATGAGATCGGTGAGTTGCACCAGTCAGTATCTGTTATGTGCAGATTTGAATTGTTATAGGTTGCATGGCATGTGGGGGATAGTCTTAAAGGAAGGTGCATGGCTTGAGAAGGAGGAAGGGTAAAAGAAAGGGAGGGAGATTAGGGAGAGCGAGATGCTTTCCTAAAAATTGGTATGCTTAAAACTGTAGTTGTTGATAATCTGATTGTCTGGGGTACTGCATTCTAGAAAACTGGTGCAGCACGAGAGAAGTTCTGAGGGGGAGAATCACATTTAGGAAGAGGGGAGTTTCAAAAGAATCATCTCATAGCTATACGGCAGAGCATATTGATAACCCTTATTCTGGGAGACTTTAGCCCTACCCCTAGAAATACCCCTATTAGACCAGAAATGCCCACAATCTGCACAGGACTGCCCATTATGGAGTGGAATTTGCATAAATCCTGCCCTTTTGTGTCCTGGTTTCTACAAGTTTCCCAGAAGAAACTGAAGTGTGGGCATGTTTGGGGCAGAGTCATCACATTATCTTTAATGACTGACTTTATTGTGCTAAATAAGGCAGCACAGTTACAGTATACATTGGACCCACAGAAAAATCTCGGTATGCAGCTCCCCTGCAACTCCATGCTGTCTGCAAAGAGAGCTATACTCCGTCCTAAAGACTGTATTAATCTATGAACACACCTTTGACAGCGTGCCGTAAAGCACAAATACCCTGCTTGACCTGTCTATAGCATACACATCAACTCCCCCTGATCTTCAGGGAGACTTCCTGAAGAGGCGGACTCCTCCTGCTCTCCCTGAAGAGTTGGTAAATCTCCTGCTATGGTCGGTTTGCCACCAATCTGGTAAACCACCGGCAGGGCCGGTTTTACTGCCAGGGGGCGAGTGCTGGTATTTTATTTGTACCGACCATGTCAATGACTGGTAACTTTTAGAATACATTCTTGGGCAGCCTATTAGGGGATGTTCACACTGCTTCTTTAGTCGCTGTTTGGACACTGATTTTTCAGCGCCCAAAACAGCATCAGAACCTCACCTGAAACGCACTTCTTCAGAAGAGGTTTTTTAATGAGGTTTTGGATGAGGTTTCCACCCATAAAAAACTGTGCTGAAAAATGCTCCAAAAACATGTCAAAAAACACGGCGAGCACTATATACACTAGTGCAGTATATATGGCTGAAAAGGGGGAGTCCTCCTGGTCTCCCTGAAGATTTGGTAAATCTTCTGCTATGGTAGGTTTGCCACTATATAAACTAGTGCAGTACATATGGCTGAAAAGGAGCCAAATATAGTCACAAGTTGACAATGTTTGGTCGGTTTTAGCCTAAGCCTATATTTCAGCTAAACCACTTTATACATCTGAGCACTTTCCTACAGGCTGTGGGTTGCTCTGTATATAGTGGTGGTGCCAGGGTAAAGCATCATGAGATGCTGCCCTGACATACTTGGTGCAGAAGGGATGCATTGTAGCTCGGCTCTAAAGGAAAAGTGATTGATGTGCTGTTACCCAGCTTGGATGCGGGTTAGGAGATCCAACATCCAGTAAAGCTGAAGGATACCACATCCCTGATCAGCTTTCCTCCAGATGTGACAAGGGGGTGTGGCTTTGTGTAAAAGAGGGCGTGTCATGTAAAACAGGGGGTGTGGCCCACTCAAACCATCAAGGCGGCGAACTGCAATTCAAAATATCCCTGAAGGCCCTTTTTTTAAAAGTTAGCAAGTATAGTCTATAGCAATTTAAGAGGCTGAATGAGCTTCCAATATGGCTGCTCCCATAAAAGATTTTTTTTTTTTTTAATTCTTAGCTACATTTTTTCTGTATATAAATTCTTCTCAAATTAAGGTTATTAAAACTATTTACTCCCATCATTGTATTTTTATTAATTTTGTTAATTTAATTGTTTTTTGTGTTGCTTTTGCCAATTCTTTCATTTTCTGTCTGACGTTCCCCCCCCCCCATCGTGCCTCTTCTCTCGTGTCTCGGGCTGACTTCCCTTTGTCTCGCCTGGAGTTCACCACTTATATAATCTCATTCTTTTCTTCCTATTCATGCCGGTGATATTTTCTGATATCATTGTAGCGATCCGTCGTGTCACGGCTTTGTTTCTTTAGTCCTGTATGTTATGTCGTTATTGCTATGAAGGCTGTAAACCGGGAGACAAGATGATTATCAGCAATTATTCAACATGAAAGGAACTGAAGGTTCCAGCGGAAAAATTAAATTATACAATGCAGCTAATCCATTATTTGTGGTGAACAAGGCCATCCGAACACTGCGAGAGGTGCGGTACCTTCAGTTGGCGCCTCTCGTATAGCGTACTGTTATGCCACATGCTACCACAGTGTCTAATTACGCCAAGTTAAATTAATAACTATATACTTTGGCCAAAACTAGTCAAATAGGACCCAAACTCCAGCGCCTCAAATAAGGTCGGACTGAATTATCTTGACAAAAATCTTCAAAAACCCAAAGTTAGGGTTAGGCGGTTAACTAACATTTACCGCTCCCGCTATCATATAACCCTATATATCACAGAGCTCAGCTTCTCTCCTCTATCATATAACCCTATATATCACAGAGCTCAGCTCCTCACCCTCTATCATATAACCCTATATATCACAGAGCTCAGCTTCTCTCCTCTATCATATAACCCTATATATCACAGAGCTCAGCTACTCCTCCTCTATCATATAACCCTATATATCACAGAGCTCAGCTCCTCTACTCTATCATATAACCTTATATATCACAGAGCTCAGCTCCTCTCCTCTATCATATAACCCTATATATCAAAGAGCTCAGCATCTCACCCTCTATCATATAACCCTATATATCACAGAGCTCAGCTTCTCTCCTCTATCATATAACCCTATATATCACAGAGCTCAGCTTCTCTCCTCTATCATATAACCCTATATATCACAGAGCTCAGCTTCTCTCCTCTATCATATAACCCTATATATCACAGAGCTCAGCTCCTCTACTCTATCATATAACCCTATATATCACAGAGCTCAGCTCCTCTCCTCCATCATATAACCCTATATATCACAGAGCTCAGCTTCTCTCCTCTATCATATAACCCTATATATCACAGAGCTCAGCTTCTCCTCCTCTATCATATAACCCTATATATCACATAGCTCAGCTCCTCTCCACTATCATATAACCCTATATATCACAGAGCTCAGCTTCTCTCTCTATCATATAAACCTATATATACAGAGCTCAGCTCCACTCCCTCTATCATATAACCCTATATATCACAGAGCTCAGCTCCTCTCTCTATCATATAAACCTATATATCACAGAGCTCAGCTTCTCTCCCTCTATCATATAACCCTATATATCACAGAGCTCAGCTCCTCTCCTCTATCATATAACCCTATATATATTATACTTCTAGTAACTTTTTGGTGACTCTTTGCTGTTCTGTTGGCCAATAATATAACATGCACTGTCCTTGTCTATGGAAATTTCTATTATTTCACTCGGCGACCTCTCTCTTTGTACTTTCTGGCACTTGCAGACCGGGGTTGGCAGTCGGAAGTCTTTGCATCGCGGCCGGCAGAACAATGACAACAATCTGAGCATTCGATAGAAACAACATTTTGGCAAGGGCCTGTCCTATTTCCAACCCCGGGCCTCTCCAGCCCTGTGCATTAGCAGAGCCGTCTATGTCCCGGCCAGATCTACTTATCCCTTCATTATACAATGCTTTCTGTTCATGGCAAAGGCCACCGATGCTGCAAAAATAAACCCGCTCTACTTGAAACAGTAAATTTGCAGATTTCATATGGAAGGACAGGAACAAAGATGCCGGTGATTATTGTCGGCGCCGTCCGCCCTGGTGCACCCTGATTGTGTGTAATTGTATTTACCACGCTGCCAGGGAAAGTCAAGAGCGCTGTGTAAACTTTAAAAGGGAGCTGATTAAAAAGTCGGCGAGCGCCACGGAGCATGCAAAACAGGAATCTCCATCGCGCACATCTGGCATTTCATCAACGCTCTTACATTGACACGCAAATCAGTTGTGTTGTTATGTGCGAAATTTGGGATTATGGGTCCAGATGTACAGTACATTTACAGTTTTATTAAGTTTGGTGGCTGGTTTGATGGCGACAGACCTCTCCTGAGTAGGGGCTATTTAATCTCTCCCGGTGCATGATGGGAAGAGGTCCTTTCCAATTGACAACGACAATTTTTTTTCTTTCGTTTGTGAAATTGGGTTTTCAGCGAAGGTGATGATGTCACTTTTAGTCTATTTTGTGGGCCAGGTGGAAGAACATTTCCAGATAGGCGTACTGGATGAATGGAAAGTAAAGAGATAGATAGATATGAGATAGATAGATAGATAGATAGATAGATAGATAGATAGATAGATAGATAGATATGAGAAGAGAGTAGATATGAGTAGATCGAAATGAGAATGATGATAATAGATAAGATAGATAGATAGATAATGGGATAGATAGATTATGAGAATATAGATATGAGATAGATAGATAGATAATAGATTGATAGGATAGATTATGGAGAAAGATAGATAGATATGAGATATATATAGAGTAGATAGATAGATAGATAGATATGAGATATATAGAAAGATATGAGATATATAGATATGAGAACGATATGAGATAGATAGATATGAGATGATATGTAATAATAGATATAGAGATAGATAGATATTAGATAGATAGAGAGATAGATAGATATGAGATAGATATGAGATACATAGAGAGAGATATAGATAGAGAGAGAGATAGAGAGATAGATAGATATGAGATAGATATGAGATAGATATGAGATAGATAGAGAGAGATAGATAGATAGATAGATAGATAGATATGAGATAGATAGATATGAGATAGATAGAAATGAATAGATAGATTAAGAATGAATAATAGATATTCGAAAGATATATATGAAGAAAGATATGATATGAGATAGATAGATATGAGATAGATAGATAGATAATGAAATAGATAGATATTATATGAGATAGATAGATTTGTGATAGATAGATGATAGATAGATAGATAGATAGATATGAGATTAGATAGGATAGATAGATAGATATATAGATAGGATTACGGATATAGATAGAAAGATATGATAATAGATAGATAGATAGATAGATAGATACGATAATAGGATATGAGATAGATAATATTAGAAATATAAGATATATAGATAGAAAGATAGATATGGGATAGAAGTATGAGATAGATATAGATAGATATGATAATATGAATTGATATATAAGAATAGATTAATAATAGATATGAATAGAAAGATAGATAGATTAGATAGATATGAATAGATGGATAAGTGAGAAATATAGATAGATAGATAGATCGATAGATGATGTAGAATGAATCGATATAGATAGATAAGATAGATAAGATAAGATATGAGATAGATAGATAGAAGATAAAGAGAGAAGATAGATAGATCGATAGATAGATATGAGATAGATAGTATAGATAGATAGATATGAGAAGATAATGAGATAGATAGAAGATAGATAGATAGATTAGATAAAATAAATAGACTAGATAAGATAGATTAATAGATAGATGGTATGAGATGGAAAGATAGAAATAGATATTGAGATAGATAATAATTATAGAAATATAGATGATACCATACAAACATACAAAATATGAGATAGATAGAATGAGAAAGATTAGAAAGATAGATAGATATATAATAGATAGATACATATTAGATAAAAGATATGAGATAGTAAGATAGAAAGATAGTATACATAGAGATAGATAGATATATAGATAGAAAAAAGCCAAAAGAAAGGATCGCGGCGCGACTGTACTTTTTAAAACCATTGAATGCCAGAGAGCAGAAAAGTTTCCTTACAACTCTAATTTATTAAAAGAGACCATATAAGTCTCAACATAAACAACCGAAAAGGCCCGACGCGTTTCGCGTGACAGCTCCACTGCTTCCTCAGGGGGTAAGATCTAACATGAGTAACACAATTTAATAAAGAGAAAATTATCTCAAAAAAAATGGTACAAGATGTATTGAAACATAGACTTACATTGTTGACTATAGAACCAGTTATGTTCCGTGCATTGCCGGTGGTTAAAAAACTTCTAGTCAATCACCACATACACATGCCTGATGAACGGAAGGGGATTTGCAACAGAGATACATGGGTGTCGATGTAATTTAGACACCTGTCTCTTGCAATCCATCCGTGATCAAGCTTTAAACTGTGAGTGTGTTGAGCATTCTAGCTTTCAGACAAAAAAAAAAATAAAAAAAAAAAAAGAAAAAGAAAAAGAGAAAAAGTCAGACAGAGTTATCAATAGGTGTGTGGGTGTCACACTATAATGTCTTGACAAATACAAGACCGTTATTAATGCCACCTGAGAAAAAAAAGTGAAAAAGTGAACAGTATAGTCAGATATCAAGGGTATAAGTGGCTAATAAATAATTAATATCTAAACAGATAATTGTGCAACCCAATATAAACCTGGGTTTTACGTAATGGAAAACCAAACTAGCATATACATAAAAGAACCAAACAGTAACATTATTAGTAAGACTGTATAAATGACAGTGAATTCTAAAAAAATAATAATAGCAAACTATCCTTGTGTAAAACCATAACATATAATATACGTTTAAAATCTACGTGGAAGTGAAATAAATTGGCTAAAAAATATAGAAGATGAAAAAAAGAAGGTACTTTAGAAGACTTAAAATATGGACAACCACGGACTGCTTGTATCTAATATATTAATGGGGACTGGTATGTTAAGAAAAAATAATAGACACAAAAAGTAGTAAAAACCTGCTAAGTGTGATAGAACGGAACTACGAGATGTGGACTATATAAATGAAATAGTAATATGGAATAAATGAGACACACTAATAAATAACCATAAAACACTGATATAGCAAACTTGATAAATAAATATCACTGTAATATACTAAGACCCATACCATAAAAAACCATTATTGATACGATATTCCAATACAAGTGGACTGAACCACAAGTAAAACTGAAAATGAGCATAACACTAAATAAAAAAAAGTAGCCTCTACCAAAGAATGCCAAGGATGTAAGTTTAATCGCGAATTAGTATCCACTATATCATTTAAACCCTGGGGGATTGTATAGTTTTTAGACGATACATCCAGTACAACCACTCTTTGGAGTTGCAGGAATCTATTAGAGACATTGAAAAGGAATCAGTCTATAGAGTAATGGAAAGATCAGAGATGTTACATTGTGGTGTTTCATTGAAATGTCGGGCTACACACTGATTTATAATCCCCTTTTTACGATACTCTGCAAGCGTGGGTCCGTTCAGTCTAAACACGCACTGCACAGATGGTGACGACCACATACTGGGTAAAGTTGCAGGTTACAGCGAATCAACGTAAATAACATAGTTTGGATTTGCAATTTAAAGGAAACTTGATGTAAATTCTTCCTTGGATGATACTAGAAATGAATGTGGATGTTGTGTTGAAGCAGGTACAACATAGGCAAAACCATTAGAGTACATGGAGTGCTACCTTTAAAAACCCGTATTTAACTCATTGTAAAAAATATCGATAGTTTTTTTTCCCTCGAATTTTGTAGGGGCTAGGATACCCTTTAAGTTGGGTGCCCTCCTGAAAATTAGACCCGGTCTGACGGGAAACAATGTAACCTAGGATGGGATCATATTTGGATGATATGCCAATGTTTGTAATAATTTTTCTAATTTCTCTGTGGGAGGGAATTATAATGTGTAATGACAGCAATAACTGGAAAAATTGTTCTCCCCCCCCAATTTTGGTGAATAGGAATGGTTCGCAAGTTTTAGGTGCTTCGAGACAATCCATATTTTGTATCTAACCTCTTGAGTTCTATCAATAGGCATCGTTAATAAGGGAGAGGATATTTTGTCTTTTCAATAAATCCTTCTTGTTCAAGATTTGAGCCTGTGTGTACAAATGTGCTGTTATCTGTAACAGTTCCTTCGCAATCTCTTTAATTGGCCAATGGAATGTTAACAGCCAGGGTTTATAATGTGCACTAGCGCAGTGGATGTAACTATTGTGTATCAACCGGTTTGAAGTAAATTTGAAGTGATAAACTGGCCTATGTATGGTTGGGAGATTTTTTAGGTCTAAAAAATCTATTTTCTTTGTTGTTGTAAGAAGGATGTGAAAGATATCCCAAAATTTGTTTTTATTGATATGGTTTAAGATAAGATGTGATTTCGTTTGCGGACCCTGCCAGATAATGAATAAGTCGTCTATATACCTCTTGTAAAGTAAAATGTGATGAAATAACGGTTAAGAAAAAATGTATCGTGCGGTCCTCAAAAAAAGCAAAAAAACCCATAAAAAGATTAGCATAGGGCCGGTGCGAGTTTCGATCCCATAGCTGTTCCCCTGACTTGCCAGTAGGAGGTGCGCCATTGTATTCAAAAAATTATTTCGAGAACAATCTGAGACATCTAAGCAGAAAAGATTTGTAAGGGTCTGAAATAGAAACATCTGTGGTCTAGAAAATGTTTTACACAGTTAATGAATGCCCAATTCCGTGTTCCAATGTTAGTATACAGAGAAGATACATCAAAAGTGAGAAAAATATGGTGATTTCAGATTTTTAAGAAGATCGAATAGATTATTAGCTGGCCTGAGTCTTCAATTAACTGTCTAATTTGAGGTCACATACTTTTGTAGGATGTAAATCTTCAAAGTGTGAGACCTGTTGCTTCGCTCGTTGAGATAAACCCCGGATATAATGGGGGTTCCCTGGGGGATGAGTGATGTTCTTGTGAAGTTTGGGCAAATAATAAAAAACAGGGCCTAATGGGTCTCCTAATACATAAGAAATGTTTCGTTTTATGTCAATAATTCCATCAGAAAACCGTTGACTTGTGTTAAAAAAAATATGTAGCTCCCTCTGCAACTTGTCAAAGGGACACTGACACAGATGTTGTAGTAAAAACATACAGAAAAGTTATTTAAAGATTCTAGTGGAAATCTTCATAATTTAACAGTACAATTGCCCCCCCTTTGTTGTCCGCTGGGCGGAAAGACAATATTGCATTGTCTTTCAGCTTTTTTATAGCTTGGGAACTCTTCCAGCGAAATATTCGGTCTTTTGTTTCAGAGGTTGTATTTTCTGTATATCTGTTAAAACAAGTGTCCAGGAATGTTTTTAGAAGTGGCCCTGTGAATTGATTGGATAAAAAGTGGATTTGGGTTTCAGAATTTAATTTATTGATGGCAGAAGTTTCTGATTCTGAGATTGGTAGGATTAGTCAAAAAATGTCGTTTTACAGTGAGTTACCTTAATGAAAAGATGTTATGTCCAAAAACCCAAAAAGATCAAAATGGTTGATTTTACTATTGGTAGGACAGAAGAACAATCCTTTTTCGAGTAATTTGATTACCGCCTCAGTTAAGGTGTAGTTTAGACAAATTGAAAAATACCTTGCCATAAGTGAAGTGTTTACTGGGGTTAGTTTTTGATCTTACAACATTCTCTTTTTTCTAGCGGCGCCTCCCCTACAGCCTCTATGGAATTTTTTCTTTTTACCCGTGATGCACTTCTTGAAAGAGGTGTGTTTGACTGAGTGGGGGGAACCCCTGTGCCTAAAAAAGAAACCGGGGTGTTGGGAAGAGTGGTGTCATGAAAACGGACACTAGTATCAATGTCTAAAAGATGAATGGAGGAATAAGATATATTAAGGGTAGTAATTTGAGAAAAAGAAGGTGGGAAAATGAGAATAAAGACTGGAAATAGGATTTTTCCAAACTTGGACCTATGTGTTCCCTTTGTAATACTTTCAAATTTTTCTCTAACAATTTTGTTGGCTTTCAGAGCTAATGTGTGAAGATCAAATGTTTTATTGGGATTATTTTCTGAGATGGGATCCGGTGTTCACCTATGACTGAAGATGAATTATTGATAGAATGATTAGAATTATGTACAAAAAGAATCTTATAGGTATAGACTCAAATTGAACTAAAACGGGTGAAAGTTTTTTTCGTACTCAGAACATGGTTTTGTTGAGTGACATAGATTCCAGGTTGGGTATGACTGGGATATTGGTAGAATTTAGTCAAAGGAGAATGTGAACCCTTATTGTTGGTCCTAAAAAAAAATTCTTATGACTCGTATTGTCAGTAGCACGGTATTTGCAGGGATTTATATAAGAAGGGGCAAGATGATGTGATGTTCTGTTGTGTTTTTAGGTCCTTGCTTCCGCATTGCTTTCAAAGTCACAAGTGAACCTGAGGACTGACCGTAGGCCTGTAATTGAGTGCACTACAGTAATGGTGCATTATTTGGACGTGATATCAGGAACTTTCTCCTTATAGTTGAACTTTGTTTGTGTAACATCTTTCGTTCTCGTTTTAGATCTATTATAATAATATGAATTGGACTACGCCCGAGAGCATCTTCCGATTCCAATTCATATTATTATAATAGATCTAAAACGAGAACGAAAGATGTTACACAAACAAAGTTCAACTATAAGGAGAAAGTTCTGAATCACGTCAAAAATGTGCACCAAATACTGTAGAGCAGACTCCATACAGGCCACGTCAGTCCCTCAGTCACTTAGACTTTGAAGCAAAGGGAGCAAGACCAAAAACACAACAGAAAATCACATCATCTTGCCCTTTTATATAAAATCCTGCAAATACCAGTGCTACTGACAATAAGAGTCCTAAGAATTTTAGGACCAACAATAAGGGTTCACATTCTCCTTTGACTAACATTCCTACCAATATCCCAGTCATACCCAACCTGGAATCTATGTCACTCAAAAACCCTGTCTGAGTACGAAAAAAACTTCACCCGTTTATATTTCCTAATTGAGTCTAACCTATAGATTCTCATTGTACATAATTCTAATCAATCTATACAATAATTCCATCATCAGTCAAGGTGAACACCCGGATCCCATCTCAGAAAATACTCCCCAAATAAAAACCATTGATCTCTCCACATTAGCACTGAAAGCCAAAAATGTTAGAGAAAAATGTGAAAGAATTAAAAGGGAAAACAATAGGTCCAAGTTGGAAAATCCTAATTCCAGTCCTTTCATTCCTCATTTTCACCACCTTCTTTGTCTCAAATACAACCCATAATTATATCTGATTCCTCCATTAATCTTAAGACATTGATATCTATGTCCGTTTTCATGAACACCATACTCTTCCCAACACCCCTTTCTTTTTAGCCAGGGTCCCCCCACCTCAGTCAAACACAGACCTCTTTCAAGAAGTGCATCACGTGGTAAAAAGAAAAAATTCCATTGAGGCTGTGAGGGGAGGCGCCGCTAAAAAAAGAGAAATGTGTAAGATCAAAAAACCAACCACATATAACACTTCACTTTATTGCAAAGGTATGTGTTCAATTTGTCTAACTCTACCCTTAACTGAGCTGAAATGCAAAGATTACTCTGAAAAAGGATTTTCTGTTCTGTCCCTACCAAAAGTAAAATCAACCATTTTTTGATCTGTTTTTGGACATACACAGGGATTCCTACTGTAAACTCACTTTAAAACGACATTTTTTGACTAATCCCTCACCAATCACAGAATCAAAACTTCTTCACTCGCGTGCAGATAGGAAGGTGGTACAGTCATCTGAAGAGAGGTGCTCGCAAGCGACTCGCCTTTTTATCCAATCAATTCACAGGGCCACCTCCTAAAAACTTTTCCAGGACCCTTGTTTTAACAGATAATACAGAAAATACAACCTCTGAAACAAAAACCGAATATTTTCGCTGGAAGAGTCCCAAGCTATAAAAAAGCTGAAAGAACGGAGATGGGGGATGCGTGTAATATTGTCCCATCCGCCCAGCGGACAAAGGGGGGCATTGTATGTTAAATTGAGGGAGAAGATTAACCACAAGAATCTTTAAATATACTCAGAGATAGTACTGTCGGTGCTGATGTTTTCCTTACTACAACATCTGTGTCCAGTGGACCCTTTGACAAGGCACTGTGCTAGTCACTCACGGGGGCCCTCACATGGTATCGGTGTCAGTGTGGTTTAACACAGTTCAGCGGTTTCTGATGGAATTATTGACACAAAACGAAACAATTCTTATGTATTGGAGGGGGTGGGATGTAGGATGCGTCCATCGTAGGCCATTTTTTATTATTTTGACTGGCCCGAAACACTTCTTTCACAAGAACATCACTCATCCGACTTATGGCGGCAGTGAACGACTGCGCCCGCAACTACAGAACAGTATCCCGGGGTTAATTCTCCAACGAGCAACGTCTCACACTTTGTAGATTTATCACTACAGAAAGTAATGTGACCAAATTTAGACAGTTACTTGAAAAGACTCAGTCCATCTAATATCTATTCTATCTTCCTTAAAAATCCTGAAAAACACCATATTTTTCTCACTTTAGATGTATCTTCTCTGTATACAACATTGAACACGTAATAGGCATTAACTGTGTAAAACATTATCTACTACAGATGTTTCTATTTCAGACCCTTATAAGATCTTTTGCTTAGATGTCTCAGACTTGTTTTCTCGAGAATAAATTTTTTTGACTACAATGGGCGCCACCTACTGGCAAGTCAGTGGAACAGCTATGGGATCGAAACTCGCACTGTGGCCTATGCTAATCTTTTTACACCACGTGTGATGATATTGTTGTAGTATTTGAGGACCTGTACGGTGAGAGCGACTTTTTTCTTACCCGTTTTTTCATCACATTTTACTTTTCAATAGGTATATAGACGACTTATTCATTATCTGGCAGGGTCCCCCCGCAAACCGAAATCACATCTTTCATTAACCATATCAATAAAAATGTACCATATGACTGTAGTGAGTGCGTCACAGAGCTGAGAGCACATCCTCTTTGCGCAGTACGAACCAAGAAATAGATTTTTTAGACCTAAAAATCTCCCACCATCAAGGTGCCATTTATTCACTTCAAATTTCTTCAAACCGTTTGATACCAATAGTTTACATAGAGTACGGCACTTGGGGCGGGGAGGGGGGCGAAGGGGGTGGGGGGGTGGGGGGGGGGGCGGATAGTTATAAACCCTGGCTGTATAACATTCCATATGGCCAATTAAAGAGATTGCGCAGGAACTGTTCAGATAACAGCACATTATGACACACAGCACAAAATCTTGAACAAGAGATTTATTGAGAAAGAAATATCCTCTCCCTTTTATATAAAAACGATGCCTAGATAGAACTCAATGAGTTAGAACAAACGGATTGTCTCGAGTCACTAAAACCTGCGACAATCCTATCACCAAAAAATGTGTGAAGCACAATTTATCCAGTTATTAGTCATTACACAATAATAATCCTCCACAGAGAATTAGAAAATTATTACAAAACATTGGCATCTCATCCAAAATGATCACCATGCCTAGGTTCCATTTGTTCACCTAGACAGACGGGGTGGTCTAATTTTCAGGAGGGGAACCCAACTTAAAGGTACCGAGCCCCTAGCAAAATTCGAGAAAAAACTATCGATATCAATGAGTCACATGACGGTTAAAGTAGCACTCCCATGTACTCTAAGTTGCCTATGTTTGTACCTGCATCAACACAACATCCACCTTCATTTTTCTAGTATCACCAAGGAATTTACCATCAAGTTTCCTTTAAATTGCAAATCCAACTATGTTATTTACGTTATTAGGCTGTACCTGGCAATTTACAGTATGTTGGTCGTACCAATCCTGTGCATTGCGTGTTAGACTGATACGGACACCGCTGCAGTATCCGAAAAGGGGATATAAAACATCGTGTAGCCCGACATTTCAAATGAAACACACAATCGTAACATCTCTGACTTTCCTTACTCCTATAGACATGATTCCTTTCAAAGTCTCTAATAGATTCCAGCAACTCGCAAAGACGTTGTAGTTGTTACTGTATGTATCGTCTAAAAACTAACATCCCCAGGTATTATATGATATAGTGAGGAACTCATTCGATTAAACTTACTATCCTTGGCATCCCTTTGGAAGGAGCTACCTTATTTTTATTTGTGTTAGTCATTTTACAGTTTTACTTGTGGTCAGTCCACTCTGTATTGGATATCGTATCAAATATGTTTTTATAAGGTATGGTCTTATAATACAGTGCATATTTATTTATCAGTTTTGCTATATCAGTGTTTCTGGTTATTTATTATTGTGTCACATTATTCCATCATTACTATTCATTTATATATCCACATCCCCGTAAGTTCATTTCTATTCACACTTAGCGGTTTTTTATCACTTTTTGATTCTATTACTTATTCTTCACATATCCGTCCCATTCAATCTATTAGATACAACAGTTGCGGTGTTGTACATATTTTAAGTCTTCTAAGTACCTCTATTTATACATCTTCTATATTTTTAGAATTATTTCACATCCCACGTAGATTAACGTATATTCTATGTTCTTGGTTTATACCCAAGGAAATGTTTGCAATTATTATTTATATTTAGCATCACTGTCATTTATACATTTACTCATAAAGTACTGTATGGGGTTCTTATGTATAGCTGTTTGTGTTTACCATTACGAAACCCCAGGTTATTATTGGGTTGCACAATGTATCTTTTTAGATAATTAATTATTTTTAGCCACTTCTACCCCATGATCTTGACAAATCTGTTCCCTTTTTCACTTTTTCTCATGGCATTAATAACGGTTGCTTGTATTTGTAAGACATATAGTGGTGTCAACCACACACCATTGATAATCTGTCTCCCTTTTTCTCTTTTTCCTTTTTCTTTTTTTTTTTTTTTTATTTGTCCTGAAAGCAGACTGCTCAACACCACAGTTAAAGCTGAATCACGTACTGGATTGCAAGAGACAGGTGTGTCTAATTACATCGACACCCTGTATCTCTGGCAAAACCCATTCCGTTCATCAGCATGTGTCTGTGGTGATTGACAGAAGTTTTAACCACCGTGCAATGCACGAGGAACATACCTGTTCTTTGTAACAATGTACGTCTATGTCAATACATCTTGTTACCTTTTTTTTTTGCAGTCAATTTCTCTATTTAAATTGTGTTACACAAGTCTATATCTGTACCCCCTGAGAAGCGTGGAGCTGCCACGCGAAACGCGTCGGGCCTTTTCGGGTGTTTAATGTGAGACTTATGGTCTCTTTTTAATAAATTAGAGTTGTAGTAAACTTTTTTCTGCTCCTGGCATTCCCTGTTTTAAAAAAGTACGTGCGCCGCGATCTTTATTTTGGCTTTTATTCTATTGTAATTGGCCACGGTAGTGACCCTACAACCGTGGGACCCACCCATGGACGCCGGGCTGCAGTGAACGATCCCAACTATATAACCGTGTGTAACCATTAAGCTATAAACGAGAGTTGAGCCTCGACCCTAATAGCACAACTGCAAGAGGTTGAGTATATTTTTTTAACTCATCACCTATATATAACCTCTTGAACGTACTTCACCATTGTAGCGCCTTTTTTTTGCCTTCTCCTCTTTTTTTTAAATATATATAGATAGAGTATATAAAAATACCATAAGAGAATAGAAAAAAAATATTGATATGAGATAGATTAGATAGATAGGTAGATAGATAGATATGAGAAATATATATATAGATAGATAGATATGAGATAGATAGATATAATATATAAATATAGATAGATAGATATGAGATAGATAATAGATAGATAGATATGTAGATAGATGGATAGATAAATAGATATGAGAAAGATAGATATGAGATAAAAGATATGAGATAGATAGATAGATAGATAAATTAAAATGAGAATAGATGGATAGATAGATATGATATGAGATAGATAGATATGAGATAAGTATGAGAATAGAAAGCTATAAAGATATGAGATAGATAGATTGATAGATAGAGAGATAGTATAGATAGATAGATAGATAGATATGAAGATAGAATAGATAGAAGTGCGCTTGTCTGCCCTCACTCTGCGGGAGATGATGTGCGCCAATTCTGTAATGAAATAAAGCGCAGATCGGGTCTGTCGTATAGCTGCAAGCCGTTTAGAAGAAGCAGGTCAGGTGCTCACCTTTTGTTGCGTACATGGATATAGCGGTAACAGCTCGTATGATCGCTTAAATGCTCCTCAATGTAGAGATAGAAGGAGCAAGCTCTTTGTCCCCCTGGTTCCCCTGCCTGCCGGATCCACACGAGGACGCCGTGAGGTATACAGTAGAAAAAATACAGTGCTTTGCAGCTCCAAACGGGAGAATGCAAGCTGACTATAAATAAAAAGGAACACTAATAAACTAAGCGCTTAATAGAAAATTAAGCACTGTAGGGCTGGATAATAAATTCAATTATTTAATTAATACAATTTTAGCACATAACGCGTTTCATTCACGGGTCTCAGACCCGCTTCTTCAGATTATTCAATCCTAAAAGAGACAGAATGGCACAACTTATAAACCATAGTTTCAAAACGAGGCTACATAGTTAAGAACAATATGCAATTCAATCACAAAAAGGCAGAACATATAGAACTTCATGTTTCACAAACAAATGACATTTCCAAATGCCACTTTTTTAAAAACTTTTCGTTACAAAAAAATGCGTTATGGTAAGAAACTAATGTATGTATAAAATATATATTTAAAAGAAAGGGGTAAAAGAGGAGGGGAGGGTAATTACCCAACTTTAATAAAAATCTATGAATAAGATAAAAATTAATAAAAATAAAAAGTACTTCATAAAATATAATATATAAAATATAAAAATGATATGAAAATTCTATATTTTAAAAATTTGATTTCATTTTTTATATTGTATAAATTATATTTTAATGAAGTACTTTATATTTTTATTAATTTTTATCGTATTCATAGATTTTTATTAAAGTTGGGTAATTACCCTCCCCTCCTCTTTTCCCCTTTTCTTTTAAATATATATTTTATACATACATTAGTTTCTTTACCATAACGCTTTTTATGTAACGAAAAGTTTTTTAAAAAAGTGCATTTGGAAATGTCATATGTTTGTGAAACATGCAGTTCCTATAAGTTCTGCCTTTTTGTGAATGCAAGTGCAATTGTTTACTATTGTATGCCTCGTTTTGTGAAACCATGGTATAAGTAGTTTCCCATCTGTGTCTTCTGTGCATATCTGCAGAAGCGGCCTGTAGACCCGTGAAACGCGTTATGTGCTAAAATATATAATTAAATAATTGAAATTTAATTCCAGTCCCAAACAGTGCTAATTTCTATTAAGCGCTTCTAGTTCTATTAGTGTTCCTTTTATTATAGTCAGCTTGCAATCTCCTGTTTGGAGCTTGCAAAGCACTATATTTTTTTCTAGATATGAGATAGATAGATAGATAGATAGATAGATATGAGATAGATAGATATGAGATAGATAGATAGATAGATATGAGATAGATATATAGATAGATATATAGATATGAGATTATATAGAATATAGATGATAGTAGATAGGATAGATAGATAAGATAGATAGATTATGAGATAATTATGAGATATATATGAATAATAGATATTAGATTAGATAATATGAGAGATAGATAGATATGAGATAGATTGATAGATTAGATTGATAGATAGATATGAGATAGATAGATATGAGATAGATAGTAGATAGATAGATAGATATGATATGAGATAGATATGATATGAGATAGATAGATATGAGATAGATAGATAGATAGATAGATAGATAGATATTAGATAGATAGATATGATAAAGATAGATATTAGAGAGATAGATAGATAGATATTAGATAGATAGATATGAGAGAGATAGATAGATAGATAGATAGGATATGTGATAGATAGAATATGAGATAGATAGATAGATAGATAGATAGATTAGGATAGATAGATTAGATAGATAATAGATAAGAGATAGATAGATATGAGATGGGATATGAAGAGAGAGATAGATAGATATGGGAGAGAGATAGATAGATAGATAGATAGATAGATATGAAATATATATGAAGCAGAGAGAGAGAGATAGATAGATAGATAGATAGATAGATAGATAGATAGATATGGGATAGATAGTTGGAACATTGTGTTACATAGAGGCTTGTGGTGTTTTTCTTCCTCAGTGGCGCAGGGATGTGCCGGGTTGTGATAATGACTGTGATTAATGCTTTATTTAATAGAAAGAGTGGCAACTGGAGTCTAAGTCAGTCGGCCAGCGGAATCTTGGACTAATGGCCGTGAAATGTCAGCAGTATGAGGGCAGACAGGCCGGGGAGTCATTTTTCAACTTAATGGCACTCAAGGAGAGGAGAAAGCTGTCAGAGGGGTTTTAGCAGAATTCTAGTGTAAAGAAACGATGCTCATTAGCTAAATGGCGATACCTGAACTAAACTTATCCTACAGACCCTGCACATTTGTCTCTGCCTCATTCACAAACCTAAAGAAAAAGTAAAAGCCCCCTCCCAGCCACTGTCCTGGGGGACACCAGTACTGCATATAGACTCATTACCAGCACTAGTAATAGATGACCACTGACCTAGAACTAAGATAGGAAAACACTCCTGCTTTCTCAGCCGTCTACTCTCTCTCTCTCTCTCTTCCTCTCTCTCTCTCTCTCGCCCTCTCGCTCTCCATCCATCCATCCATCCAATTTTGGACAAGGGTGCCTGGGCACCACCAGTGGAATAGATTCTTGGTGTCCACCAGTGGAGTTGATTCTTGGGCCCCACCAGTGGAGTTGATTCCTGGGGCCCACCAGTGGAGTTGATTCATGGGGCCACCAGTGGAGTTGATTCTTGGGGTCCACCTGTGGGGTTGATTCTTGGGGCCACCAGTGGAGATAATTGTTGGGGCCCACTAGTGGAATTGATTCTTGGGGCCACCAGTGGAGATAGTTCTTGGGACCAACCAGGGGAGTTGATTCTTGGGGCCCACCATTGGAGATAATTGTTGGGGCCCACTAGTGGAATTGATTCTTGGGGCCACCAGTGGAGATAGTTCTTGGGACCAACCAGTGGAGTTGATTGTGGGGGCCCACCAGTGCAGTTGATTTCTAGGGCCCACCAGTGAAGATGATTCTTGGGGTTCACCAGTGAAATTGATTCTTAGGACCCACCAGTGTAGATGATTCTTGGGGTCCACCAATGAAATAGATTCTTAGGACCCACCAGTGAAGATGATTCTTGGGGTCCACCAATGAAATTGATTCTTAGGACCCACCAGTGAAGATGATTCTTGGGGTCCACCAATGAAATTGATTCTTAGGACCCACCAGTGGAGATGATTCTTGGGGTCCACCAGTGAAATTGATTCTTAGGGCCCATCCTACATACACAACTGCACATAATGCACACATGCCTCCTGCGTCTCTTTTTCTCTAAAAAAAAGGATTGTCCTGCCCTGGGATCCACCATGAATAAAGGCCCACTAAGCCCAGGGGCCCACTGTGGGTTTTCCCTATTCTGCTGTGGGCCAGTCCAAGCCTGTTTCTATCAATCTAGCTACATCTATTCATCTGAGGAAAACCTAAACCGCTGCCGGAATGTAGAACATGTTCTATATGCTGCTAGACCGCCGTCGAATTCCCATAGCCCAGATGTACTGGGCCGCTGGGGATCCAAAATTCAACAAGAAGAACGCCGATGCAGCGCGGTCCAGCAATGTGAAAATGCCGTTGTATTTTGGGCAGCATTTTCACATTGATCTGTGGACATAGCCTAAGCGCATTTGGTAATGTATCTTCAGGGCCGTTCCTAGGCTAAACTGCACTCAGGGCGAAGTGAAAACATTTCGCCCACCCCCCTCCCAACCGTAAAATAATGTGCCACAATGCTTCACCAGATAGTTGCCCCTGTAGACATATAACACCCCCTGTAACCAGATAGTAGCCCCAGCAGCCATGATAGTTGCCCCATCAGCCATGATAGTTGCCCCATCAGCCATGATAGTTGCCCCTGTAGCCATGCTAGTTACCCCTGCAGCTCTGCTATTTGCCCCTGTAGCCAGTTGCCCCTGTAGCCCGTAGTTGCCCCTGTAGCCCGTTGCCCCTGTAGCCAGTTGCCCCCTATAGCCTTGCTAGTTGCACCATAGCCATGTTGTCCTTACCGTTTCCACCTGTAGCCTGTTTTGCCCTCTGTAGCCAGTTGCCCTCTGTAGCCAGTTGCCCTCTGTAGCCCATGTAGCCTGTTTTGCCCTCTGTAGCCAGTTGCCCTCTGTAGCCAGTTGCCCTCTGTAGCCAGTTTTCCCCCCTGTGGCCAGTTTTGCCCCCTGTAGCCAGTTGCCCCCTGTAGCCAGTTTTCTCCCCTGTAGCCAGTTGCCCCTGATCCATGAATTGCCCCTAGTCGTTGCCCCCCTACCCGTTTTACCCCTGTATCCCGTTTTGCCCCCGGGAGCCATTTTCTCCCCGTAGCCAATTTGGCCCCCGTAGCCCTGTAGTACCCCCCGTACCATTTTCCCCCCCGTACCGTTTTCCCCCCCCGTACCAGTTTCCCCCCGCAGCCCTTTTCTCCCCCCAGCCGTTGCCCCCTTTGCCATGATAGTTGCCCCCGTGTTTAATTGCCCTCTGTAGCCGTTTTTGCCCCCCGTGCCCTTTTTTTCCCCCTTTTCCATTTTGCCCCCCGGGGGCGTTTCCCCCTTGGAGTTTTCCCCTTTTACCTTGCCCCCGTGGCCCGTTTTGCCCCCCTGGGCCGTTTTCCCCCTGTAGCCATTTTTCCCCTGTAGCCATTGCCCCCTGTCCCCCGCTAGTTGCCCCATACCAGATAATTGCCCCCTATCCGTTCCCCCTTACAGTTTTTCCCCTGTAGCCAGTTTTGCCCCCCGTAGCCAGTTTTCCCCCAATAGTAAGGGAAAAAAACAAAAAAAAACTCACTCCTTTCAGGGTCCCTGCAGGGGGGTTTTCAGGGCCCGGGGCCAGATGAGCTCCAGGGGGGCCGGGGAAAAACCGGCGCCCCCCACGATTCGGGATTATACCCTGACTGAGCCTGAAAAATAAGGGGGGGGGATAGGGGGGGAGCGATCCGTCCGCCCCCCTCCCTGTGCCGGCAGCTTTTCACTAAGGTTTTTTTGCTTGGCTTTGTTTGCACGGCTGTTTTTCAAAGGGCCGTGCAAATCCAGGGCTAACCGCGGGGCGGGCGAGGTGGGGGGGCCCTCCCCGGGGGTGGCAGGGAAACCCGGCGCCCCGGGCGATCGCCCGCCCCTAGGAAAGGCCCTGTGTGTCTTTGATTTGATGTCTTTTTCTTGAATCATAGAATTGTCTATTGAATCCACCTCTGTCCTGTGTCCTTGTGTGACCACATTGACATGGAGAAAAAAAAGAAGACCAAAGAACTGTCTGAGGACCGAGAAAAAGATTGGGGAAGCCGACAATCTCAAGACACAAGTCCATCCCCAAAACCTGAATGTTTTTGTGTTACCTGTGCATGTACCAAAGTGTAAAGCCATGGCACTGTGGCTAACCTCCCCAAAGGACGTGGGAACCCCCTATGGCATTGGCTAACCTCCCCCTGGCAGGCCTAAACCCCCCAAGGGGGCCCGTGGCTAACCTCCCCCAGGCACTGTGGGAACCTCCCCAGGGATGTGGCAAACCCCCCTAGGCAGTGGCTAACCCCCCATGGGACTGTGGCT